>WTSP01023817.1:0-39074 GCA_025331215.1 Actenoides lindsayi
TATTCTATAAATTATATATTATATTTGAAGTACATTATATATATTAGTATAAATACTTATACAAATATAAATATATATTCTGAAGTTTCCCTTCTGAGCATAACTTGCAAAATTGTACTGGAAAGCAGACCATCCGTTCCCTTCATATAGGACAAGTATTTTTGGCTGAAAATAGTAAATGTCTATCAGCTGTAAGCAATAAAAGCAGAGCATACAGTGAATATTTTAATCTATGTTGTCATAAGGTGTTTGCTCTCGGGACAAATGGGTAAAAATAGCACAAATTGAAATTTCTATAGACAATCTGCTTTCCACAGAAGAATTCATTTCACAGACTAAGCATACAGATTATTCTGATTTGTTTAATGAAAAATAATAATTCCAAGAATAAATTGAATAATATAATCTTACTTGGAGCTACAAGAGAAATATAAATAGATGGTAAAGAAGTCACAATTCAACAGGCCACTAATTGTTAAAGTCTCCTTAGTTTTATAAAGAAGACTCAGTCACTTCTCTAAATACCAAGCAGGTCAAACTTAGTTTAAGATGGTATGAAATATGACAAAGCTTGTGCAGAGAAGTGATTTAATGCAGTGAATAGGTCAGCACTAACATGTACTGTTAAACAAAATAGCTTACCTATTCCCAATACAAACTACTACATTACAGAATGACACAGCATCAGCTGAAAATTATATGATGAATCCAGTAAGACTTTTATGTCTTTCTTAATGTGCAGAAAGCATCTTTAACCAGACTATGCAATTCCATATCCCATGACACATGTGGCATTCTTAAGATCAAACAAGCACAAGTTTCAGTACTGAAGCAAAGAAAAAAAAATTGTTATTAAAACCCTAGAATTGTTAGAAAAAAAAAAAAAAAGGGAAGAAAATTTGAGAGCTGAGAAAAAGCATGAGAAAGCACAAAGGAGGCCAGAAGAGCTGATAGTTTTACACCAATCTACAGGAGCTTTCTGTTACCATTGAATAATAAACCCTCCTGTAACTAAATAAAATGACTCTCTACTACTGTAGCCCACTGAGATTGATCCATTGGAGCCAGCCTGCATACATCTGGGCTTTCAGACAGCAAAGAGAAACACAGGACTATCTAAGAGGACCTAATGTCTGTAAAAATATTCAGCTGCTACTATGAGTCATTTAACAGAGAAAGGTGGAAAGACAGGATATACAATACAAAACCGCTTCTATATTCAGTTAAACTCAAATTTTATTTGAATTCTAAAAGTTGGTTTATTTCTAATTTTTAAATGGACCAAATGCAGATTAATACTGTTGATCAAGAGTTTTTGAAATTTTCACAGAAAGCCCTACAGTTCCCATGTTTTGTAATACCATGATCATAATCACATGAGTTTTACCAAACTAAATATGTAGTAATAGATATAACTCTTAATTTATCTCTTTGGGGATTTATTTCTGTGATTTTACACAGGACTTTAAAGCATCTTTCTTTCATTTCATTAATTCCAGTAAATATCCGTTGTCTTAAAATAATAAGTCTACATCTAATAACAAAACAGAGTAATTCAGTGATCCAAATTAAGAAGAAACAGTACTTACTATTATTACACCATAGTTTCCTATTTTGTGCAGAGTAATAATCATCCAATTCAATTTTGGATAAAGTTAAGAGATCATTAAAAATTGTGCTGCTGTAGCAAATAAAGTTTACAAAGCAGCAAGAAAAAAGAACAATTAAATTTCATCTTTCAGAATACAGGCCTAATTTGCTAATTTTCACCCCAGTCTGCTGTCATACACACAGAGAAATAGGTATATTCACTTAATTACTGAGCTTTTGAAATAAAAAGGTAAATATATGTGCATATTATTTCTCCCTTAAAGTTACATTGGCTACATTCTTCTTCAAAGTTCTTCAGACACCTGCATTAAACAGTTCTTTCTGAAAGAGGTATATTAATGAAATGTATAAATAAATTTTAGAAAAAGAGTATCAGAAGTGTGAACTATTGGGGTTTACAGATACTGCTGAGTACTACACGCCATAAGCATTTGAAGCATTTGTCAAGTAAAATATGTCAAAATGTTTTTCACAGAGATGTTCAGGTCCAACTTCAGTCTAATGTTTGAAGGACTGTAACAATTAATAATTTCTTTAGGATATATTTATAAATGCCAGCATGGCCCCACCCTGGGAAACTTTTGGTTTTTCACTTTTTGCATCACATGAGTTTGAATTTTACATATTCTACAGACTTATTTACACTTCTCATTAACTATTGCATTATGACACAATACAGGAAGTTTATGATCAAAGATGCTTTGAAATATCTGATTGCACTGATACATATCTAAGTAGGTACATTTCACATTTTATGGATCATAAAATTGAAACAGGTAACTACCACAGCTTACATACAAAGTGCCCTCTTGTGGTTCCAAGCAGGTAAACTCAAAGAGATGTACGATATAGTATATACTGAAATGTATTTCTGATATATAACCACAGTGATTTAGGAAAACAGTATTATTGTTATTCAGTCTAGAATTTTTCCTGCAGCAAATACTAATGCCATTTCTTTGTCCTACCTGCAATTAGTAAATGACAAGTACAAGTTTGCTCTGTAACAGATCACGTCTGAGGCAGACAATATCTGGACTATGGTAATGACATAGCTACAACATAAAGTTTTGGTCAGTCCCTTTCTGACACAGCTCCTTAACCATACCAGAAAAAAGATTTTTGACATTCCTTATTCAAAAGCTCTAATAGTTTTATTTTGCTTTATACTTTATTTTTCCAATAAAATTCATCTCAGTGGAAGAGAGGTTTGATAGAGTAACTTAATGACACCCTGTAATTATAAAATCAGTTCAAGGGCAGACATGGACTGAAATATTGTCACTTTTACGTACATATTAGAACTTCTATTAAATTCTCCTATACAGTATTTTTTCTACCTCACTGGGATGTGGAACTTCCATTTTCAAAGGCAAGAAATCTTCCAAGGTAAACAATAACCACACATTCTCAAACCAGAGTTGAATCAGCAATCCACCTATTTTGCTGTAAAATGAGATTTACAAACCTGTCTATTATCTGTTCATTCAACAATAAATAAAAAGGGAGTTTTCTTAAAATGTAAAACTGAACAGTGACACAAAAAAACAAATACAAAGAAGCCATAAATACCTTTTTGGCCTTGGTTTTTTTTTCATAAGTCTCTGACAATGGTTTTCTTTTTTCCTGAGTCATGTCTTTGGAGAACAAATACTCAAACTCAGTAGTATCAAGTATATCAGGTTCTTCTAATGATTCCCATAATGTTGGCATAGCAGTTTTCCTAAAAAAGGAAAGGTAATAATACATTTTCAAATAAAAACTTATGAAAGACTAATAGATCTAACCATAATACATTAAAATCCATGATAGATTCAGTATCCATGCCTGCTAAACAATCAAAATGCATTATTTTTATTGTACAGTTTTTTGTACAATAACCAAATAATACAACTGCAGCTTCTGCAAATACATCTCGAGAGATTTTTGCTACTTCAACTAGGATAAGGAGTATTTCAACAGCAGCTTTTTTGAGAAATTCAGTAATCTATTTAGACTTATATAAATAAACAATCAACAAATAGTGAATAAATTTCATTCAAGCACATTTCAAGAACATTTGGAGTTATTTGTATAGGACTTGATTCACTTCATGTTAGCTGCAGATGTTGTATACTCATATTCATCCCTGTTGTACTCCTGGGAAACTAGAGTAATTACGTGACCTATACTTTGGGAGACTAACCAGTATTCTGCTCTATCCAATTGTAAATTTTAAATGTGAATTTTTTTTTTTGCCTTCCAATACCGGATTAGTTTTAGGAGACTTTGGAACTTGTTTACACAATCCCCTAGTTTTATCTGGATTTGAGAAAAATACTATCCAGTTCTGCAAACACAGCACTTCCATTCTGAAGGAGCTTTCTTTCAAAATTTCAACGCTTCAGGAAAATATGTGGGACAATTGAGTGCTCTTCTTGTCTATCAGGAGAAGATGGGCCCACATCTTCCAGCAGATGTCACTAAAAGGCAGTGAAATTATTTGCCATTTAAAAAAATGATGAAACCTCCTACAAAATACAAATGGCTCATGTCACTAAACATATTGTTGTTAGATGTAATATTTAACAAAATATGTATCTACCAATTTTAAGGGGAATCAAATCTATTTTTTCCAATTCTAGGATTCTTAATATTCAACTATACATGAATGTTTAAGGAATTCTAATTTTTCCATTAGCGTCCACTGATGCATCACATTCTGTGTCACAGGACATGCTTACAGCTCCACAGCTTCACTCTCCCTGGTATTAACCATACTGCCAGCCACATCGAAGAATGAAGGATTCTTTCTGGCTCAGTAAGAAATTTGAAGTCCTGGATAGCTACTGATCTGAGCAGCAGATCCTTGAAGAAGTTTCCAGTTCTAGTGCAGACCATGAAAATGCTGGACCATTATATCTGATGACCAGCAGTTCACCAGAAAGCTATTACTTAGACCTTACCTTGCATTCAACAAATCTTGATGAACCAGCTGTATTTCAGAACAAACATTTTGATTTCACTGAATCAATTACAATAAGGGTTATTTATGAACCAACTATTTATTCACTATGAAGCAATTTTTCACAGGTAATTTTGGGACAGTAAAAACAAACTGATCTAATTTCCTGCTCCAAAATATTTCAATGCCTTTAATTCTGAATCATTGAAAGAATATAACTGACATTTCAGTAACTCTTTGCTCCTGTCAAACATTTGTATCAAACATTTTATATGAAATATTAACACCTTACAATGCTTTATTATACCAGAATGATTCTTTCTCATCAAATTTAATTCAGGGAAAAATCTGTAAACTAAAATAAAACTGATATTTAAACGCAGATCTTTTCTTTATCAGTGTTTAAATATAATGCTGGCTCACGTGCAATTTTTCATCCACCAGTACCCCAAAGTTCTTTGCAGGACTGCTCTCAATCTATTCATCCACCAGCATGTATTGAGACTGGAGATTACCCTGACTCAGGTGCAGGACCTCACACTTGGTCTTGCTGAATTTCAGGAGATTTGCACAGGCCCACTCCTCAAGCCTGCGAAGGTCCCTCTGGATGGTATCCCTTCCCTCAACCATATCTAGTGTTTTATCCCAGCATTCAATCACAATAAGGTTGCTTTTTAGGTTTTTTTTAAATTTATTTTCTTAAACTATAAAGGTCTCTATCAGTACTGAGACCCCACCCATAATGGATGCTTCATGCTCCAGGGTCCTGAGCTGCAAATATTTATTACATATGCTTTACTCTGCCTGCTCTGACAGAATCATGCACAGAGGTCAGGTTCCAGTTTAACTGTTCCTAGAACTGGAATCATAGAGGATGACACAACACAGTGCTCTGAAGATGGTATCACCTCAAGTGATCAGAATGCAAAAATTATACTCCTAAGTTATTACCTAACCAAACTTTAACTTTTAAATTTTAATTCTAATTAAAATTTAAATCAAATCTTTCTAATCTCTTGGCTACCTTTTTCCTTTTTAGGGCTAGGTCTAGGAACCACCCTGTTACTAGAGTTTTCCATGGAGTACTTGGATTTGGAGGAAAAAAAAAGACAGAGTCTCTTTTTGTGATAACGCACATAATTTTCATTTATAATGCATATCATTTTAATTTACTTTTAATATTTTAAAATAATTTCTTCTTATCTAATTTTAGACTTCTAGAAGTGCTTCAATTTTTTTTTTCTTAGAACATGTAAGTTTCATGCCTCTACACTGATTTTGTTATACATTGCTAGACTGGTAACTGTTTGCAATGAAGTCTTAAATAGCATACATACAGTTGTACCACGGCCTATAAATAGCAACTCCAAGTTCAAATAAATATGTTTTACCTGCTACCTTCTAATTGTATCCGTGTCCAATACAAAGGCTTCATTGGACGGCTAGGTTCGATGGCAGGTTTTCGAGGACCTTGGTTTGAAGATAAAGTGCTATTAAAATAGAACCCAGACCCAGGAGGTGGAGGGGGTGGAGGTAACCCAGATCCAGGCAGTGGAGGAGGAAGAGGAGGTCCCAACCCTGGAAGTGGTGGTGGTGGTGGCGGTGCTTGAGAATTCCTACCTCCTTCAGAAAGCAGAGGTGGCAGTGGTGGAGCAGATGCAAACAGAGCTGCCAGTGAAGGGTCCGGTGGCAAAGGTGGTGGTGGAGGCACTAAACCTGGTAGTGAAGAATCAGGAAGTGGAGGAGGAGGTGGTGGTGGAGGAGGCGGGATTTGTTTTGTTTGACAAGGTAAGACACTTTCTGAAGACTGTACATTGTAATTGTCCTTATTTTCACTTTGGGCAGAAATACTATGTGATAAAGAAGAAATATTAAGCTTTTTGGGTACTATTTGGTTATTTTTCACAGCTCTGTTTTCTTCTTCAATAGGCTTTATGAAAGTTTCTCTGTCAGTCTGTATACACACATTTCGGTATGTCTTTGGTGGGTTATCATCCTCAGTAGAAACACCAATATCCTTTGCTTTTTCATTCCTTCTGTTTAATTTATTATCGAGTTCATTCCTCAGATGTGCAATGGTTTCCTCAAGCTGAGCAGTTGATACAGCATGTTCCCCGCGAATATGGAAGACCCTGAGTTCAAACTGAGACTGTAAAACAACAACAAAAAACCCTTGGTGCAAATATTTTTCTAAAGTGTTTATTTTGCAATCATTAAAAATCATCACATTTGGACTATGTTCTTACTTTAGGCAAAACCAGAAATACTGTACTTTCCCAGTATAAAATGGTTTTTTTGCAAGCTCTTACATAATTGGATAATTACTAATCTTTAAAGAAATGTAAGCAGTGTGTGTTTCAACAAAACAAAAGTTGTGAGTAAATATCCAGAACATTAATTTACCAAATTGTAACTTGTACCTTGTCTTTAAGGAGACTTCCTGGTATTTAATTGCTGAATGCAATAATTAATAGTCCATTAGGGAAAAAAGGTACCTTTTTCAAATGTTATTATATTTAATGAAATTCTTTTATTGACTGCTTCATTTCATAAATATGCCATATATATCTAGCTAACATGTTAGGAATTAAAAATAGATTAAACACAACAGAAGATTACATTCCTAACAGATAAAACATTACATAGATAAATTAAATTACCTTCTCAATCTATTAGAAGCATTCTCATCAATTAAATTCAAAGAGGTATACATAAATTCTCCTTCAAATTTATCTTTACTACTAGATTACAACTTCATTTCTACCAGATATATTTTAATCTACAACTCAGGAAAATAAATCTTAGAACCAAGAGGATAAAGAGGATTTCACCGAGGTAAAAGGAAATAGCAATCTTTCAAGAATGTAAGTAAGTAAGAAAGAAAAAACCCCACCACTTTTCTTACCATGTATCAGAAAAATATAAAATGTTTGACAGAAATATCTCCTTCAAATAATCCCATCCAATACTGATATTATAGATCGTTTAAGTCTCTAGAAGCTATTTTCTGTTCTGCCATGATGCTATCAGGTAACTGACTGGTATTATCTTGTTTCTTTGCAAGGCGGTGACTCCTGAAAGAGTGTTTTCCATGGTTCTCTCAGGATCTTTGCCCAAAGGGCAGCCAACTTATCAACAGAAGCAGCTAATGATCTGCTATTTTCCCAAATTCCTGCAGGCACAGCAATTTACACTTAAAATATTCCCACATAGTGCTGGTCAGAAGTGGCAACACAGTCCTCCCTACTTATTATTCCAACTTGAGTATTAGGTCAGAGTTAATAGTTTACAGCATTAATTAATACGCATCCAAGTTATGCACATGTAGCTCAGTATGGCATATAATGTAATTATGTATCATACCAAGAATCTTGAATAGATATACAATGTATGTTAGTTTTTAGAACAATATGATTAGGTTGCATTCTAATCAATTTGTTAAGTTAATAAGTAAATTATCTGAAAATACTGGCTATAAAATGCTCCTTTTCTTAACTGGCAAGTGTAAAGGTGGGAGATCAATTTAAAGCCTTGCAAAGACAATCAAACAGAGATTTCTATTGGAAATAACATAATTTCTATTAGTTTTATAGAACTGGGACTAATATATAAAACAAATAAAACATTTGCACAAGTTTGTTGTTCAGCCTAATCATTAGTACAGTTCAACTATCACAAGATTTTCTGTCATTTGAATTGCTCCAGAGCAATCACTTTTCTTTTTCAACTCAGAATACTCATGCATAAATGAGGTAATGAAGTAAGCTTGCCTTAGGGAACTTAGCTATTTTGTTTATCATAGTATTTTGTCCCTATTGGACATCAAAAACTCCCCAATAGAACAATTTACTTTGAACTTTAAAGATTTTCCCAGCAGTAAATCTGAAGTCACCTTAAAAGCACACTGTAAAACAAGCACAGTATTTAACGAAACTACTTATTACATTTAACTGGGCATAAAAGCAACTGCTACATTATTATATACCTTTTCAACTACAGAACTTCAGTCTTTAATTTACAATAAAATTGGTGGTTGAAACTCTAAACTGTATTTGAAGTGATAGTTTTATGCTTTGCCTTGCTTTTTACTCTATCACATTTTCAAAATTATTTTCTGTTAATGAAATTAATAAAATTAATAAAATTAATTAAAGCTAAAATTACTGAACATAAAAAAGAAAAGCAGGCTTAAAAAAATGACATTGAGAATCTGTGTTGAACATCTCATCAATGGAAAAGAACAGTCTTATCCAACTGGCTGCAATATAAAAAATCAGTAAGTAATAGAGCAAGTTTTTATTTTAATTACCTCTCATCTCAAAAAAAAACTTGTTCACCAAAATAAGATTAAGTAATACTGAAATATTTTACTATGATTCAAAACAGAACTGCAACATACATAGCCACTGAAGGAACTGATCAGTACTATGGCAGTTCTAGGAAAAAAGGATCTGTGAAGGATAGCATGTCACAACCTGATCATGAGTCGACAACTCTGCATTCCAATATATAAATAGAAATGTCATATGCAATAGAAGTAATCCTTGTGCTCTAATCAGCTACTAAAAGCTGTGTGTATGTTCAGTTGAAGAAAAATGCCATCCCTCTGTTCATGATCATGGCTACTGAAATCTGGGGCAGCTCATTCAGTATTATTTTCTAGGTTCAAACTACATAGCTTTTTTGTCTCCACTGCACCCTTACTGGATAATTCCCCCCTCGTTTAGTCTATCCCTCTCCCTGATAAGTCTTATGTTGATCCCAAATCTGCCCTTGCTTAGAACACAGGTTTCAGAGCTTTTGCACCTCTGATTCTGACTAAATAAGGTCCATGCCTTTTTTTGCTATTTGCTATTCAGGCCTCACTAGGACAGCTGTACTCAGAAATGACTTCCTTTAATTTCTCAAGGTTTGTCTGGTGTCTGCCGTTGGAATGGGCACGATCCATTTTCCTTGAGTAAAATCACCTCACCAAAGCAAATGATCCCAGCTGACTGTCAGTCTTATTAAACAGAGATATTTATATATAAGCTTAGAAAACCTATAAATTGGACTCTTCCTAAAAAGATACTAATGGATAAAATAAAAGCCATCCCTGAAAAAAAAAAAAATTAAAAAAACACTCCTCTTACTAAAATAAATGATATGCCATACAATTATGCAAATATCCAAAGTATTGATATACTGTAACATGGAAAACAAGAAGAGTTTTTGGAATGGCTTTCCAATGTCTTAATGCCTTTTCCACTTAGAACTAGTCCTCGGCTCTATTACTCCAGTGACTTCCTTTTTGCACCTGCTAAGTGACTTGACAGAACACGAAGAGCAAAGACATGATACATTTTCTAAAATAATATTGACAGCTCAGCCTTGGTCCCCGTGAGGCTCAAGAACATATGAACCATATGTTCAATGAAAGAAAAAGCCTCAAAATTGCATCAGTGTACAGTACTCCTACCAACGATGGTGGTCTCTGATGATAAAGCACATAAATTAAGCACAAGAGAAAAAGACTAAACCCTCTCATTCAAAATGTAACCTACAGGTTGTCTAAATATCTTTGAAAAGATAACGGATTGACACAGACAAATCTCAATACCAATGTGACAGCTTTTCTCTGTGCTCTGACAGGTGACACATTACAGTCTCATTTAATACAGTCAATATAGTCAATTATAGTCTATATAGTCAAGTATATTTGTTGTGTTACTGCTTTATATAATGTGATTCTTACGGACAAAGACTTTCTGACCATGACATAGAATTACACTGATATGAAAAGTTTTAGAACAGTTTGTATGTATGAATACGAGGAAATCATAAATCTCTATAGCAATATACATTCAAAACATCAGATGTTGGCTTGTTATTAGTCAGGACTTATTTGCATCATGAATGTTTAAAAAAATCCTGATAAGTCTAACAGTAAGACACAGAAACTCTGAAACACTGCTTAGAGCAAGCAATAAGCAGAACTTTTGCTTTGAAACTACCAAGTTAGTGCTTGCATATTTTTTCACTAGTGTTTACAGTGCAATTTCTACTCTAAAAAGCAACTGCGTAAAACTGGCACGTCTTTAATGAACAAAGCTGTTCTATGTATATCAGAGACAGACCTCTTCTTTAACTGAGAAACACACACTTTTACTAGTTTTTACCCTAATTAGCCTGGAAATAAAACATAGTAGAGAGAAAGTGAGCTTGATTTTATTCCCATCTCTGACTTTATACATGGATTGTTACATCTAATTAGTTACCTACACCAAGCCATGAAAATGAAAAAAAAAAATAGAAACAAAGAAGACACAAAATATCTAAGGATATGGTTTCTAAAAGTGGACATGCTGGAAGGTGGGGAGAAGAGAAAGAAAAGAAAAAAGATGGAATTACTGAGTTGCCAATGAAAAACATAGACTTTACAACTTATTTTCTTTTTTTTTCTTTACAGCTGTTTTTTTTTTAATTTTTTAATAGTATTTTGGTCATCAAAGTACTGTGCATAGAAAAGAGAGGAAAAAGAAATTTTTCACAGACAGTCTTGGTTTTTTGGTTTTGTTCATTCTAAGTAATTTCATCTTCAGTTTTTGGAAGAAGTCACTTTTTATTCTTGCATTGTGTTGACAAAGAAAAAAAAAAGTCCTTTTTTGTTAAATCTCTGTCCTTGAAAAAACGTACATTTGTTTTAAATTTAACAACAATCAGATATTTAGCAAAGGATTTCTCAATAAAAAAAAAAATCTGTGCCAATTTTTTGTAAAAATGGAAATTCCTCTCCAACAAATACATCAATAATCAGTGACATATGGTATATCAACATTTTCAAGGATTATTCTTACACCTCATAGTAAAAAAAGTAAGCTAAATGATTGACCATTCTCTAACATTCCTAGAACTCTAAATATTTGTATAGGCTTTGTATACAAAGCCCAATTCTCTTTCTAATTTAAAAATACTACATACATAGTCTTATAGAGAAAACATAGCAAAAGTGGTTGGGAGGAAATATGACCATAGTGGGTGTACAGAATGTTGTTCTTCTATATATTTTTGAAAATGTAGTTATTTAATAATTATTGACATTTGAGTAGTTGAAAAAGCCTTGAAACTCCAAAATTACTGGAATTGCACATCATTAAAATATACCAGGTTACACTGCAACATACAGAATTACCATTAAAAGGCTTAAAATTCACATAGAATTTTAAGCACTTATTCACTTGAAATTTGATAATTTAAATATTTACTGTGAAAAGAAATAACATGTTTGATACATTGTAAAATACAATTTCTCATTTCATAACACCTGCAATTACTTGTGAAGATTGATTTGTGATACTTCGGGCAATTAGCATTTCTACAAGGATATATTATGAAGCAATCCTCAATCTCAGGTTACTACACTCAAGTAAAACCTATAAATAGACACTGAGCATGTAGCTATTTGATTACATATTAAAAAAATATTATTCTTCCAACAACAACGTTGCACAATTATTCAACACTGTAATTAAACTGCATTTTGACATGCCAAATATCAATAGACATCCAAAAACCAAAGTAGACCTTTAATAGCTTAACTATTTAAAATATAATAGTAACAATTTCTATTTATGAAAAAGAAAGTTAGATGGTGAAATTGTACTTCCTATACTAAGAATTTTAATAATTACGTATTTGAGTGTATCAGTTATACATTTAGAATGGCTCAGAACGCATCTTCCATAACTTCCTTCCTTAATATTTTCTAGCTGTATATAACAGATGGATTGCTATTATTTAAACGGTGCATATTCATTTAAGAGGTGAAGTTATTAAAAGCTGTCTTTCATTACAAAATGCATATTTCTGTGAGCTTAAGGAGGTTGTTACACAAAGTGTAACAGAAGACAGAAAGCTTGATGCAGTTAAGATATCCAGCCTTTATAGAACCCGTATTTATACTACCTGAAGTCTGATTAATTTTAAAGAAGATTGCCAGTATAACTACACAATTTGTGTGAATTATCTACCAGAAAGAACAAAGTAATGCCATCGCCCTGGAATTTTGAATTCACTCATGAATTTCTCCTTCCTTTGCCACTAATCCAGATGTATACAAAATACAATAAAATCTTGTATTTCTAGACTGGATAAAAGGGAAGATGGTAAAGATGTTTTACTACTGCTTCCCTCTCTGACTTTTCTGATTGTACTGAAATAATGGGTATGACACACTTCATTTCATCTTTTTCCTTGTCCTGTCTGGAAGAAACACCATCTAACCAAGATTAACTTAAAAAAACCAAACAAGTAAATGAAAAACTGAATGAATGTATGAGAAAACAATACACTCAATACAAGAAGGTATTTAAAGGCAACCTAAGGAAAAATGATCTTCAAGGACTGCATGATGTTTTGCACTCCATCTGCTGTTATTTCTGGTATTTTTTTTATTCTTTGTTAGAAAAACTGCAAAACAAGCAAATGGCACTTGTCAGAATACAAAAAAAATCAATGAGAAAGTGAAGGTATTAACATCATAATATCTATTCTCTCTACTACAAAACCATTCCAATTCCATCATTTTTGAAAGATCATGGAGAATGGGAGAGGTTCCTGAGGACTGGAGGAAAGCTGGAAAGCCAATGTCACTCCAGTCTTCAAAAAGTCAGCCTTACCTCCATCCCTGGAAACATGATGGAACAGCTCATTCTGAAGATCATATCTCAGCACAAGGAAGAAAAGGTTATCAACATGGATTTACTAGAGGGAAGTCATGACTGACTAATCTGATAGCCTTTAATGATGGTGTGACTGAATGGGTAGTTGCAGGCAGAACAATGGATGATGCCTACCTTGACTTTAGTAAGGCTTTTGATACTGTCTCCCATAACATCCTCATGGATAAGCTCAGGAAGTGTGGGTTAGAAGAGGGGACGGTGAGATGAGTTGAGAACTGGCTAAACAAAGCTCAGAGGGTTGTGATCAGTGGTGCAGAATCCTGTCAGCGACCTGTAGCTAGTGGTGTTCCCCGGGGCTCAACACTAGGTCCAGTCTTTTTCAACATCTTCATCAATGACCTGGATGAAGGGATAGAGTGTACCCTCAGCAAATTTCCTGATAATTCAAAACTGGGAGGAGTGGCTGATACACCAGAAGGCCATGCTGCCATTCAGTGAGATCTGGACAGACTGGAGAGCTGGGCAAAGGCAAACCTAATGAAGTTCAACACGGGTAAGTGTACAGTCCTACGCCCAGGGAGGAATAATACTATGCACCAGTACAGGTTAGGAGCTGACTTGCTGGAAAGCAGCTCCATGGAAAAGGACCTTGGAGTCCTGGTGGACAATAAGTTATCCATGGGACAGTAATGTGGCCTTCTGGCCAAGGTCAATGGTATCCTGGGGTGCACAAAGAAGAGTGTGTCCATAAGGTCAAGTCAGGTTCTCCTCCTCTTCCACTCTGCCTTATTGAGGCCACATCAGGAGTATTGTGTGTCCAGTCTCATAGCAGAGTGCTATTAGGAAATAGACTAAAGGACTGGAGCATCTCTTACAAGGAAAGGCTGAGAGACCTGTTTAGTCTGGAGAAGAGAAGACTGATAGGGTTTTTATCAGTATTTGCAAATATCTGAAGGGTGGCTGTCACTTAGAAGGGGAAGTCTCTTTTCAGTGGTGCCCTGTGATAGGACAAGGGGCAATGGTAGCAAACTGGAATACTGAAAGTTCCACCTATACATGAGGAAAAACTTATTTAATGTGAGGGTGACAGAGCCCTGGAACAGGCTACCCAGAGAGATTGTGGAGGTTGTGGTCCTTCTCTAGAGACTTTCAAAACCCACCTAGATATGACCTGCCCTGGGTGCTCCTGCTCTGGCAGGGGGGTTGGACTCCATGATATCTAGAGGTTCCTTCCAACACCTACCATTCTATGATTGTATGACTCTAAAAAGCATGGCACTTCTATAATGAATATTTAAATGAACATATTCTTACATTTTCTTGTATGTATATACGTTTCTAATATTATTCCAATTAATTGTTCCAGTTTCAGTCAAAACAATTCTTGATGTAGCCAGTAAGATGTTCTTCATGCCACTTCAGAATTAGCTTGCATTTATAACTAATTTTCAATACTTCCTTTCTATACACTCCATTCTGCATACAAAATTAAGAAACATTTCACAATATCTTCAGCCACTGTTCACTCTTGTGCCTCTGAATAGTATGTCAGTTGTATTTCCCCTTTGCTTTGCTCCTGATATCACTTCATAGAAATTCCCTGTGCTGGTTTTCTCTTTGTCTTTCCTATTTCATCTTCTACACATACTCTACTGTATGGGGAACATGTCACTGAATTGACTAGATTCATTACAGGCTTTTTGTCACCCTTCACTTTTATTATATTACTATAAAGTGATTCTTCTAAATTAAATTGCATTCTTTAGCAATTTCATTCCTTACATATGCTTTCTGTCTTCTCTTTCTCCTCTTTACCATTTTCCAGGACCCCAAATCAATATTAACCAGGCTAGATTTGCAAGTTTATGGCCAGTGCATTTGTACATATTGAGTCTAGTGGCTCTATAAAGACAACAAATATGAAATAGCTGTTTGATTGGGTTTTTTAAAAAGTACCATAAGTTTTTTTAGAAAAACATAAAGCTACAACTGGAACTTAGTAAGTAGTCTGCTGACAGTACAATGTAGTGGGGTAGTGGGAATGAAATCCATTCATTCATTAGTGCAAAGTTTTTAGTGACCATGTAGGTATAAAGGTAACAAACACACCTCCATTTTTGTCACTATAGGAAGAGTACAAATAGCCATGCAAAGCACATCTATAACATAAGGACTCTCTCTAGCTGCTTTCTGACCAGGACCATGTATTTCAAGAGACTATTCCACAAAATATACAAACCACCCCTTTATTAAGGACTGCACACAGCCCTATATTATTCTAAGCTTCAGCATTTCCTCTTCCAGCTGTTTGTAGACCTTCAATTCCCTATTTCCTCTTAATGTTCTGTCCTCATTTCTATGCTCCTTGCAGAGTGATTTCCAGGTTGTGCTGAAGTTTGCTTTCCTCATCCTGACTGTTTTGTGCCTGCTCTGTAAATGTTTCTATAAATTTACATTCATCTAGGTTTTGTTTCCTGAACATAGACATACCCTCCCCTCAGTCCTTTCCTTGTTAGTAACTACCATCCAACCATTTTAGATTATACAAATTAACTCACTTGGAGAACATTATTATACAATACATAGCTCCCAACAGCTCATCTCTAGCCCTGCTTTTCTGCAGCTGTGCCATTTACGTGTAGCTTTACTCAGACAAAGTCTCCTATTAAGAGTAAATTCCTCCCCCTCTCTGTAACTTCTAATCAAACATCCAGATGAAACCCTTAATGTGTCCTTGAAATTTCTTGGTAATCTTTCAAAATCCTGCAATCATTATGAACACATGGAAAAATATTTCCAAGTATGTTCATTGTACTCCACAGCGTACTCCACATTTATGGATCCTGTTACATTGACTTTAGCAGCTCGTAAGTGATGTACTCTACTGTGGCATCATATAGACATTTCACTGAAATCTAAATACTTATTGAATATGATATATATTTATCAAGCAGAAAATTATTAATACCTTGGATTCACTAACTTCTTGTCACAGGCACATTTGTTAAGTAGTGTCATCTCTTGAGGTAAATGACAGCACCTCTGAAAACTAGGCTAAATATTACTCGATAAAGCCAACTGTTAACATCATGTGGTTTAAAGGGGTAAAATTCAGGCTATTAATAAATAAATAAATATTAATAGTAGACAATTTAGTATTTTATGTAAATTTTATGTGCTTGGTAGGTCACTTTTAAAAATGCTCATTAATACTAAAGTTTCTGGTTTTTAAATTAATGTTTTTTAGAAGAATAAAACAATGAAAATATTCAACTGACAAAACTCGATCCAAGCCTGCCTGTATTAGCCTGCAGGTACTAGTGAGAAAGGAATTCCACACCCACTATAATTTTGCAAGCAAGTAGTATACAGCATCTACAAGAAGCCATATAACACCCAATACGTGTCATGCCACGCAGAAAAGGAGTGATCCTTGCAGAAAGCGACCACATGATTCTTTCCAAACGTAAGTTAGCTTATGTTAACAAAAATAAATGTTACACAGTTTGTAAAGAAGTGGTAGCCAGCTAAACTGAGACCTACCTGCAAATTTTAAGGAAAACTGGTACTTTTACGGACAACTGAATGGGCAAAATCTCTACATATTGCTAAACTGTTGAGTTCACTTGAGTTCTGCAGAATGGAATGAGGCAATTCAGCAAGCAACACATCAATAAATGTAAATGATATATTGCATACAGACTTCTCGGCCAAGCTAATTAACGAATGAAACCAAACCATATGTTAAAAATTCATTTCAAACTTTTGTTGAACTAGGACCATAAAAAATTAGCATGCAGAATCCAAACACGGTAACAACAGCCTTTCCTATTACAAACACTGTAGTTACTTCCCTATTCTGTTTCTCACTTGCAGCTACTACCTTATTCTTAGGACAGGCTAAGTTGCTGTGGCGGGATAGATATCAAAATAATAACACTTATGCTTTATTTAATTTCAAAAAATTAAATCCAAGAAGAAAAAAAAATTGCTACTCAAAAATTTTGAAATACACTATATAAAAATACAGGTCGGTATTTAAAATTGTATTTTAGTTAATCACTTGTATTGATGACAATTAGCTTTAAATAAGTTACAGTATTTCTCATTTGCCAGGGAAATTACATGAAACATTACTTTTCCTGATACATATAATGATTTGGCATGGAAAATGTGAAAACAATGCCAAAAAATGGCTGAAAACACATTGAAGATGAAGTTTCAGTGACAAAAGCTACAGAGGCAGTATGGATCCAATAAGAAAACTGATTGTAGTAGAGAGCAAGTTGTCTCTGATCTTGGGAGAATGTTTTTGGACACCTAACAGCTTTTTTATTACTGTGGCTGATTAAAATGAAAAGCCTTACTACTAAAATGTTCTTTTTGATGAGTTTTTTTTCCATGAACTATAGACCTTGCAGTCCAGTGGGATACAAATCCTTTGATCCTGTGCAGTCACATAAATTCAAAGTCGTAAAACAACATTGAATTTGATTTTATTAGTGTGGCTGATGTTGCCAGAATTGTAATGCAACCTTGTTTTTCTTCTCTTTTCTTCCTTTTCTTTTGCAGAGGGGGTGGAGGGGAAAGGAGAGATTACTGTCAACATCGCTTCACAGTATAAAGAACTAATTTCTTTGGCAACCAGACTCCAAGATTAAGCCATTATAACTAAGCTTTGTAACTACATCGGAAAGTAATGATACATATCACATTCTGCTAAATTGCAATGAATGATTTGATTGAAGCAAAAAGCAGTGTAAGTGCAGCACACTAAAAACAGTAAGCAAAGATACAGTTATGTATCTATAGAAGGATAATGGACAACAATGAATATTATTTTTCAATAGAAAATAATAAGCCAAATACCACTATGAGATGGCTATGAGAATAAACTATGCTTTTAGATAGTGAAGATTTTAATTCTGTATGAATACAATTTTTGTCTAAAAATTGTAATACCTACACTGAAGAGATGACTAGACTTTCCAGCTATATGTAGAGAGTTCACATATCCAACAAAAACAGGTAAGATATTTTGAGGTGTATCAAGCCATTCACTTCCTAGCTATGGAAGGAAAATAAATTTCTAGGGCCTTTTTGACACCAAATATCAAAATAACAACAGAAGTTTGGTTTTACTTTAAGGAACACAGTCACCTAAAAGAGTAATTATCTGATGCTTACAATTATCACATTCCTCACACGCTACAGAAAGGGACCTAACATGTCAAAACAAATGGATTGCTTGGTTAAACAGTCCTTCCTTCAACATAAAACATATTATACTGCAAAAAATACTACCTCTTTCTCTATAGCAAAGGGAATAAAGGCAGAGGTTAACTTCACATTCAGCTTCACATTTAGAAAACAAGTTTTCATTAACACACTTTCTATGGAAGGAGAAAAAAAATCCATTCCTTTCCTCACACCTTCATTATGGAAGAGATTTTTTCATATTGACAATACTTGCCTCAGTTACAACAATTAGAGAAAAAATTCAAACTGCAGATACTCTTGTCAAGGCAAAATATATGAGAAGATCCTACACACACAAGGTTATCTTTCATTACTTCTATCTTAGTTTAACTAGGAAGCTTCCAATTCTGCAGATACTACTATAAACTTACGTGGTAAAAACAGAAGACAGTCTAAATATTTACCGATCAGGTAACATTTAGAAGAAAACCCAACACTGTGTTTATAACTAGTCTTCTTTTTAACATTGTGGAGATGTTTATGTTATACTTGGCAGGTAAAAGATACCAGTGCACTTATCTAAGGTACAGCATATGAACTCCAGAGATTCTATCTGGATAAACAGAAGTGTAACATCAATTATGGGAATGACTGTAACTGTGTAAAAGACATACCTACTTTAAACTAATGTATACATGCTAATTATGTATCATCACATCTATTCTAGATGTTCCCATTACAGAATTTGAAGAAAATACTGTACACACAAGAACGCGTTAAAAAACTGGCTCTGGTCAACCATTCAAAAGGGAAAACTACAAGTACATTTGCCCGAGTAACCTTAATATTCTCCCTCTTCATCCATGTTTCATGTAGCACAACTATGCAGAAACTTTATCTTCGTTCAGTGAACATGATGGAAATTATTCCAGACAATAATTAAAAACTGTATTATGAAAAAGCTACGAGCTTTTAAGACTTCTGCATTATGTGTGCTGAAGTGGAAAGGCATATAATGAAGAAAGCATGGAACCTCAGGAAGACACACAATAGTGTTATAGTAAAGGCATGATAATGCTGACCTAGAAAAGCAGATTTTATGCTTGCTCAAACTCAAATCATCTTAGTGTTTCTCAGGTGGTAAGCAATGATACACCTTATTTTATAAGCAACTATCTTGAGATTCTGGGATTCCAATTTGTAGTTGCAAGGTAAGTTAAAAATGAACCATGACATGAACATACAAACAAACATAAGCATCCTAGTACATTTGTTATACCTTAGGTCTCTGAATAAAATATGAATAATAATAATATATGCCTATCTGAATACATATTGCAAAATCCTATTTATATATATGAAACATCCCGACAAAACTTGTGACACTGAAAAATCCATAATGAAACTATATTCAGATCACATTTTGATTAAAACACAAGGAAGGGTATTACTCACTGAACAACAAAAATAAAATCCAATGCTGAATAAATTGCATCCATTCTAGAATACATATTCTGGGAGAAATTGTCCACTTGTATGTAAAGCCTGTATTGAGATTCCCAGATCCAAATCTCTGCAATTTATTTTCTACAGTTTTCTGTCTTAACTCCCCCTCCAGCTTGACAGTCTCATCCCAGTAACTCTACTCACCATTTTCTACCTAAAGCACCACTTCTCACATCTCCATACATCTTTCCAGGTCTTGTAAGTATGCTTCAAATTTCTGTGGTTTTTCTTTCACATTGCCTCATCACCAAAAAGGGGGTCAGAAGACAAGACTCCTAGCTTTCAGTTTCAAATCACACTTGAAAATGTGATTTCCAGCTAACCAAGAGTGACTTGTAGCGCTCATTAATCAGCAGAACTTAGCTTTGCCACAGTCTTATTTTCTAACAACTTTAGTGGCATTGGTGCCTTTGGTGGCTTTGCGGAAATGCCACATGAAAAATTTGGTCAGTACCAGAAGATGCAATAGGTACCATATGCACTAGATTTGAAAGCCAGAAGCTGCTAAAATCTGAAGTCTTTACTGAATATGAGAAAAATTATTTTTGTTTCTAAAGTTTAACTTCTATTTTCACACAGATCAACAAAATATTCAACTTTGCCAAATTTGTCCCTGTTCTAAAAACCGGAATATTAGAGCTAGAATTTTTAAGCTACTGAAAATTATGCATTTCATTCAGAGAAATGGCTTACAATTATTAAACTCAAACAAACACCTGGTTTAGTAAATTTCAAAAATCAAACAATTTTGGCAAGGAGGCATGGGGTACATGTTTTCAAAATCAAAATGGCAAGATAACATTGATACTACTTGTTTTTTAGGGGCTTCTACACTCCCATGATCACATTTCACTTCATTTCTCCTGTAGACAATTGTTTCCTATGTTACAAAGGTCTCCAAATCTGTCAAAATAAAATGTCACCATGTTCACAGTATGTGTTCTATTTTATTCTCCTGAATACATAACATTTACTAAGGGGATGGGCTAAATTAACTTTCATAAACTATAATAAATACAGCGGTTTATATTAATTTTTTTTAGAATAGTTCCATGCTAGCCCTAATTAAGCAAAGTGTTTTGTAATGTGCCTGAATTTGAGCAGGAGCTCAGACTTGCTGAAGAGGTAAGGCTATAAAATATCTTGATCTCTATACACATTTTAATGTTATAATACCATATCCCTGTGCTGAAACAGAGTTAAAGAGATTTTCACTGTATTCAATACATGGAATATGGTCTGTGGTAACTTCTTAAATAAACAGGAGAATCCTTGGATCAGCATGTGGAATTAACAGCATTCCACAGCTGACATGGAGTCTAAACAATCCAAGTTTCTACAGATGAAAATAATGGAGCAGCAACACAAGACATGGCAAGTAGCAGTGACAAAAAAACCACAACAAAAGAAGAGAGACTTTCTGGATATTCAAGTTATCTGCTAAGAAAACAATCACAATTTAAACATACTAAAGGAAAATAAGGATGAAAAGCACATTGCATCAAAAATATGGAAAATAGGAAGGCAATGAAAGAGAAGAAGGGGCAGAATATTGCTTAACGTAAGTATCAGCAGAGACACTTCAAACTTCATCAAGAATTTGATTATAGAATATGACACGAATATAGGCATCATAATGCTCAAGTTTTTAAAACATAATTAAGTACTGAACTGAGGAATAACTTCATACACCATGAAGACCATTCCAAGCTTCCTTTCTGAATGAAGATGCAATTGTCAACAAGCGGTTCCAAAGAGATGAAAACATTACTTGCTGTCTCTTTGTGTGACTGTGCGCACCTTATAGAAAGTTATTGTTCTATTGCTCTTGTCCTTTACTATCATTCCCTGGTCCACTACTCCACCTTAACTAGCACTGGTCATGCAAATTTTTCATTACAAAGTGATTTTTCTCCTGCTGGGAATTTTCTATTTCAGGAAATACGTACTTTAAAGATAATCTTGCTCCCATTGTCTTTGAGCCTTAGGAGTACTGAAATCAGTAGCTTAATACATTTTCACAGGACTTCAGTCTCTTCCTTCTCATATTTTTTAATGTTTTTCTCAACCTTTATATTTTCCCTGTCTTGCACTGCTGACAGGCTCCACATTGAACAGGAAGAATGCTTTTATGAGGACAAAGAAGCCAAGAAGGAGATTCATAAAGACACACAGTGCACACACAGTGGTGAAACCATACATTTAGCAGCTAAGCACAAAAGACTGAAACATTTCAAGTTAGACAAGAGTAGCACCAATAATTAACCACAAGCTGGGAGACCTTCATCAGTAACACCACATTGAAATGCTGAAAAGCCTAAACAGCTCATTAGAAAAGACCAACTAATAAACCCTTGCTGACCTTGGCTGCTCCTTTGAGCTACAACTCCACCAGACAGAAACATACATGACAATGATTTTCTTCTATTGTGCATGCTGGGACATGAAAATCCAGTGAAGAACACGCAAAGCAGTTAGCCATCTTATGAAGGTTAAAATCAACAATCTCAGCATCATGAACCAAAATGTTATTACCAGAAGTCAGCATATTATCCACTTCTTAAATGTTGTTTTGTTAAGTATTGTGGCATATCAAAGCTTTCAGGACTATTCAGCACTGGCCACCATATTTTAATAGTAAATTTCAAAACATAGTGCCTTCTGACAAACTGAAATCCTTATTCTATGCAAGAATTCACATATACACACAAAAACCTGAGGAGAAAAAATATTTTAAAAATTCTTTTTTTCCAGAAAGGAATGATAAAGATCCCTGCCTAAGAGCATCCAGGTCAGAAATTTTTCAGTTGAATTTGTTAAAAAAATTCCACTTTGTTGTAAAAGAGTGATTACAAAAAAAAAGAAGATTTAGACAAATCCTAATATTTTAAAATATTTTGACTTGGTGTTAAAGCATCTAATTTCTGATGTTCTTTCTGATGCTGAAATGAAATTTCACTTTTACTTATAAGTAAAAGACTTTTTAAATTTTCTATAAAAGAACATTTTTGATACGCATTCTGCCAGACAACAGCTTTCTGCCATCGCCTCCCACAGCTGAATTACAAATTTCAAAATGTGCCGGGGAGAAGCAGCACCTTGTGCTACACTTATAATTAAAGAGCAATGGAAGCATTCATTAATTGAAGCACAGTGACCATGAGGGAAAATGAATGGGAAAGTGAAAAGACGAAGGTCCAGGCAAGGACTTGTGAAGCATAAAATGTAAAAATCAGATTTGTAAAAGGATGAAAAGGTCATCACACAGGTTATGACCTTTATTACTTTATTTTATTACTTCACTCAGTAACTAAGAAAATGTTTTTATGCCTTTCTGGTCTCAGTACAAAATTAAAATGAGTAGTTTTGAAATGATTAGACAATTGTGACTAGTGCTATGATTTTCACATTCCTTTTCCTTTCACATTTTTCAATCTTTTTCTGTGGCACTTTGAGGCACTGTTCTTCAATCTCTATTTATGATATGAAATTGTTTTCACAGTTAAGCAAGTTCTTCTGTGAAAAGGAAATTACTTCTACCCTCTTCTACATTTCAGCTCTTGAAACCTTTGCAGTAATGCAAATATAACTAAGGAGAGCAAAAAGGTCATTAAGAACACCCAATGATACATTCTTCTCTAAATGAGGCCAACCTGCTCTTTCATCTTGTCATGGGTAGTTGTACACTAACTGCATGACCATTCACTATTTCTTAAATTCAATGATATATTGTTAACTGTGTTAGATGCAACTATAAATATTTCTTTCTAAAATATGCAATGAGATACTTAGAGGTATGTAGAAATATTATTTTATTATATAATTTTTATTGTATAATTTACAAGCCACCTATATTTTATATTTTATTATCAAATAGATATTATTATTTCTTACATATTGTATAATGTGCATTATATAATATATTCCAATATTATTTTTTAAAACTGTGATTAATGGCTGAAGACACCAATATTCTCAGTTTGGGAACATGTAAAAGATGTAGTGAATTGGTGGAAGCCTAATAACTCGTATCAGAGAGAATGATCCATGCATAGGGTACAGAGTTAAAGAACAGCTTAGGACTTCGATTCTGTCTTCCAAATGGAATACTAGACTTCCAACCAAAGATGAAGGGATATTTGGTGCCCTTGTGATAAAGGGAAGAAGGAGAAATTAGGAAAAAAACCCAACTTTTTAACTCACTTTATCAAATGAACTCACAGAAAAAAAAAATAAATTAAAAAGTATGCTGCACCCTTGTGCAGCTGTTTGCTGAATTAAGTACTACCATCAGAAAATTGTCATCAAGTTAATTCTTTCCTTTCAGAAGTCTGTATTTCATTTACAATATTTTCATTCAATGTTAAGTTGCTGTCCTACTTAGTTGCTTATTAGATAGTGTAAACTTGGTTCTGTAGGGAAAATACAATCGAGGTGATAACAGCTACTAATTATCTGTTGAGCAACTTTGATTCTAGTTCCATAACGTGCAAGCTAATGTCTGACCTAAAACTAACATTGTGCCAGATCCACAAATAGTGAGCAGGATGTTACCACCACACACACTCTTCACAGTTCAGAAGGAAGTATGACAGAGAAGCTGTGACATGCTTTAGGAACTTCTGAAAGACTTAGCTGACATCTGGTGGCAGAAGCAGAAAAAGTAAAAAAAATTCAACAGTGGAGAAAAGAAACAGTTTAATGTCTTAAAAATATATAATTTTTTTATTTTTTTTTTGTAAATAACAAGTGAAAAATTAAAGAAATGCTTGGAACACAGCACCCAGTAATAATAATGGGTAAATGGTAAAAGCTAAGTATCTCTATCACCCTTTCTAAGGATTATTTTCACGTGGCTGATTCAGATGAATTATGTACATTAATGAACCCATTAAGAGGTGTTATGAATTATTCTGATTGTTATTCAATGATATGGTACAGATTAATCAATAATTGATTTGGTGTAATAAATATTGTAATCTTAATTTAATATGCACGCTACATAATTAGGACTGCTTTCATGTAACGTCAAAAAAGGAACAAAACTTCAAGTTACTGTGATAACATAAAGATGGGACATAAAATAAACACAATACTGTCATTCACCCTCTCTACACAGTGATAGTTTTACATCCTTCAAGATGGCTACATCTGCTACAGCTTCAACTGCCTACAGAACCAGCATCAACCCTTTCAAACTGGTGGTATGGCTAAAGTTCTGGTTGTACTCTGGGTACATATGAAGTTTACAGGAAATGAAGACAGCAATAACAAATCTTCAAGAATAAAAATTCCTTAGCAATTTCATTCATATAGTCAAGGAAAAAAACCCGACTTCCAAAAGAAACAGAAGTACAGGACACTTTCCATTGCTAAACAGGTCTCTCACTTATATGCCACTATATGCAGGTTTCAAGGAACAGATTCTAGACAAATTTGCTTACTTTCACCCTCAGAGGACAGTTTAATAATTTTTGAGAACTTTCCTCTACACATACCTTCCAGGGCTCCTTGAAAATTTTTCTAGAGATTTTACAAATAACAAAGAATAAGGGTCTCATTCCTAATCTTTTCCAGACAAAGTATGATGATCAACCTTCTTCATAAATATAATGCATGGGATTTGGAACAATCTGTGAAAGTGCTCGTTCTGAGAAATTTCTGTCTGTGGGATTCAGTGCATAGTACAAAACCAAATCGAACTCAAGCACTTTCAATAGCAGGGATATCTACTACCCTATTTTTCTATTATACCCTTAAGAATAAAATGCAACAAATTATTATATTAAATCATGACACCATTTTACTTCTCCGTATATTCCCATATGAAATTTTATAATATAAATTTCCATATATACAGCAGTATATAGTAATTAATATTTTTTATATTAAAATATTTTTTTCCCTTCTTTAAATAATGAAAAGCCACAAGAAAGAGAATATACAATGTCTGGTCTTCTCTAACGCATTCCATTTTTACCAGTGCCAATGCTCAGAACACAAAGGATGAACAAAAATCATGTCCCTTTGCTGTTATATTTAAACATTACAGACTGAAGTGACTTCAGGGAAATGCATTAATTTTTAAATGCATCAAAAAACACAGGAAAAATTCCTTTGAAATTAAAGACAAAATAATAAGGGCTAACAACAGAGATTTAGAGAGAAAAAAATGTTTTTTAAAATGTTTGAACATCAGGGACACAGGAGAATCTCTTCAACGTGCTATTAAAAAAGGGGGAAAAAAAGTTTGAAATGATATTGTTTCATTTAGAAAACTATGAAAACTTAGAACCAGCAATTTATGTTTTATCAAAGCAGCAGGACCATGTAGCAACATCTGGCTCAGATTTCACTCACTGTAAGAAACAGCATGCTGCAGTAAGATTTGACATTCTTTTCACAAAATGAGTAACTTAGTGTTGAACTTCTTTGGACACAGGACATATTAAGAAAACAGGAATTAAATATTTTCAAACTAAGTAGGTTTTAGATGTTTACTCTCAAACTATATAGAAATTTTCACATGGCATTCTACACGTTCCAGAAAAAAAAGTGGTCCAAAACAACTGTAGAAATAAAAAGGATGCATTTACAATAGATCACATTCTAGTACAAGAAATTAATTGTCAATGTCATACAGAAAAAGAACAGGAATCCTACTCAGAAGTCACGGAATCATGGGATACTGTAATTCATTGATCAGTACTATATACCACAACTTGTGTGTAGACTCTGTTTCAGGAAACCCTCAAAACATGAAAGCTGGAAAGGGTATCCTAGGGCAGCATTTCTCAGTAATTTAGTCACTGTGCATCTTTTATGAACCTGATGCTTTACACCAGGCTGCACTGAGGTCAAAAAATCAAGCAGCACACTGTTAAGGAAGGAGCGTGGAGACAGTGGTAGTAGAAGTAACAAGGAAGAGGCAATGAAGACATCCAGACTTGCAAAAAAACCCCAAATCAAACCAAAAAGCACCACAGAGGAAGAAGGCATTACCCTTACACTCTGTATTTCATATATGTGTTTCCTAAGGACCACTGCTGGTCACTGCTGGAGACAGGATAATTGTTTCAAATGTCCTTTGGTATAGGAAGTTTTAATGTTCTTCAATATTGTAAAATGAATAAAACCATATATCACATATCACATATCATCACTCTTTCAAAACTTGCAAACAAAACTCTGGACACACTCTTCGTAATACATCCCAGGATACCATTGGCCCTCTTGGCCACAAGGGCACACTGCTGGCTCATGGCTTACTGTCTACCAGGACTCCAGGGTCCTCTGTGGAGCTGCTTTTCAGCAGGTCAATCTCATTTAAAAGAGAATGCTTATATCATTCAAAGTTATAAGCTGCAAATAAATGAAAGTACTTCTCTGCCAATGTCTTTCAGATGTACTCTTATGGAAAACTAAATGTGCAAGATGAACATTCTTTTAATGAAAGATGAAAATGAAGAGATGTGCAATTTTTCATGGATGCCTGCCAGTACCTGTGTCCTCTGCCTCTACTGTTTCCAATGTTGCTTGTGAAGCAGAAACACATTTTTCTCTCTCACTGAGACTACACGGTCTCTGAAATACTCTCTCAAAATGAATATATCCCCCTTGAATCCATCTACTGTTCTTGCATGGGAGAGTTACATTACTCTTTGTAAGAGTTATTATTTATTAATTATTAATTGTACATTACTGTTGTATTTACTTTAGTTCTACCTTGCATTGTCCTTCACTGAATTTTAAGAGTGCTGCACACACCAGAGAACGCTGCCTGTCCCATCCACTACACAAGCTGCCACTATCATTCCAACCCTCTCTACTCAAAGATCTTACTGAGCTTTCTAAGCTTCACAGGTTTTATGCCCATTATGTCCTGGCCTTTGTGAAGATGGAAAGACATAAATACTCTGTGTTGTACAAATATTGTACTTGTACTAGGCTGTTGATTACTATATGTTATCTGCCTAATGACATGGTCAATGTATTGATACACTGGACTATCAGACTCCCTCTGTTAGTAAATTTGGGGTTTTCCATTCTATTTGCCGTAATGTTGACACAGAAAATATGGACTCTTGTGTACTTGATGACTTGTATACTAAGTATTTAGCACACAGACCCACATTAGAACACAGTGCAGCTATGCCTAAGAATATATCACAACTGTCGAGAAAAGGATGCTGCTGTTAATTTTTCTTTAAACTAGGACTGCTCAACACATTTACTTTAAGTTATGCTGACATTTGAATTCCAGCTTTTGTGATAAAAACACTTTGCTATCAGTCAGTCATGCCAAGGAAAAGTGAGTTCTAATATTAATCTTTGTTATTTCTGATTTTGACAATTAGACAGTTGATTTACACCTACAAAACCAGATATCAATAAAGAATGTTCAATACAAAACTTTAGAGTCTCAAAAATGGAATTAATATGCTTATTTTTCAGCCTAAAGTTACAGCAAACTGCTTCTAGAGAAGTATGTTTCATTGAGAAAGAACAGTGAAATGCCAGTGCCTTAACATAAGTAAATGTGAAAGTACTGCACCACTGAGTTAGAGGGAAGAATTTCAGAGTACAACAATAAGCAAAACTACAAAAGGGAAAGAAGTAAAGCTACTTTTTGCCATCATATATAAGTGCATGTATGGATTTTAACTAGATTAATTTTAAATGAGTTGGCAGTCAACTGAAAACAACTTTTAGAAAGAAACAAAATCTTAACGTTTGATGGAAAGTACATGTTTGCACAACTTAAATCTGTAAAATGCCCTAGAGTTAGGGAAATAAAAATAAAAAGACCACAGAAGTGTACCTTTAATGTTTCAATTTCTTCTTTGTGTTCCCTCTTCAAATGCAAAATGGCAGCTTGGTACTCTGTAAAAATTAAAAAAAAATGCATTCCCTTAGAGTCTGAAAACAATGTGTCATCTTCAGCATAGTATATTTCATACAACACCAGCTGGTCCAGAATGCAGATGTAGGCTTTCAAATAAAAGTCCTTTTACAATGGTGAAGTAAAAGAAAATCTGAACACAGTAATTAGGATTATTTTCTAAGACTATTTGACCAGATTTTCCGTGGTGCTTCTGAGAGCAGAGGATAAAGGAAAGAGATCATCCATGCTGTGACAGTAAGATTGGGGGAAGATGCATCAGACTGAAATAAGAAAAAACTTTAGTTTTGCTTAGCTTTATAAATAAATACAGAGCTGATATTATGAAATACACATGCATGCACACACAAACCTGAAATGTAACAAAACATATATTAAATATAATGATTTAAACAGAACTGTAAACATACAATCACTATACACAGGCAAAATGGATAAAAGAGCAATCACAAACGCAGATGAAGTTCTGGAAAAGTACACAACAGAAAGAGATAGAAAGAAATCTTGATCTTAATTCTATCAGATGAAGATTAATTACAGGGTTTAAGTACCTTCACAGGGTACCAAAGAGCCTTTCCATTTAGCAGGAATATAACAAAATCCAAAGATACAACAAAATTGAAAGTATGATACCTAAAGCCAAAGAAATTTAAATCATCAACGAAAAAATGAGGAGGATGGGCATTGATTACCTATGTTTAGTGATGGCTGTAATGTTAAAGCATAAATTTATCAAATGGACCTCTAGAATTAGTGTCTTATACTGTGGTTTCCCCTCAAGCCATACCATGGCTACATTTGGCCAGACAAGAAAAGAGAAGACCTTTCATTACAGCTGTGTAACAACTTAAGAGAAACCTGTCTTCCGTAAGACACTGGCCCAGAAGCTACAGCCCTCCTAAACAGGCAACTGGAGCTCATTCTTAGACCATTGAAGCCCCACTTCTCTCTCTTCCAAATTACACTTTATCCAAAAGTGTATTTCCAGTTCCCTGGCTTAGATTCTGCTTCCTCGACTGAATAAAAAAGAATAAAATTCTTACTTAAACAAGGATTGAAAATAGTCCAAAGACTATTTTCCAAACACTAAGGGGTTTGTATGGTCCCTGGAACAGCAGAACCAATAAAACACCTTAAGAACATTAAAGCATGGACCAAACCATCATCTGTAAATTATTCCTGTGCTTAGGTGCTGCTTTTTTTTTTTCCTCCCCTTTTCTTTCCTCTTTTCTTTTGAGAGTACATGGAGAAAGAGGAAAGGAAAGATAACCTGGTCATCACCTCAAAATCTGTATGACACAGAAGCTCTTAATGCAAAGCTGTATTTTTCAAATACAGGTGAAGCTACACACAAGCAGCTGAAAGTATATACAAAATGAAAAGGTATTGATAATTTACAAGACACAAAATAAAAAACTTGTGTGATTCCCACTAATATCTCCTCCTTCCTCTCTAAAAGGTGTCTACTCAGAGCACTTCAGCATAGGAAAATTCCTTGATTGCTCGGCTGGAATCACAACCGGTACACCTATGGAATTCTGGATTTTCTGCTCTTAATTTCTTTGACTTGCTGATATTCCTTCTGGACACACGGTATCTCCTAAACAGGAGATAATGAAACGGCTGCCTCAGGTCACCAGAAAAGGTTGCTACCCTTCTGGTACCTCAGCTGGCTAAGCACTCACTCAGTTTACAGGGCATGAACCTTTATCAACATCCTGATGCTTAGCTCTTTAAGGTCACATGATAACCAAAGCAAACAGGCTTTGAAAATGTTGCTAACAACCCGTTCTTAGTTTGGCTGACAGAAGGATACAGATCTACAGATCTATCTTAACAAAAGATCTACTTTCTATGTGAGAGTGCCCAATGCTTAACATTCTTTGGGATTTGGGTAAGAGTCATAGTTCACATACATTGACATAGACCTGCACTAGCACCAAAAGTAGATTTCTCACCAGGTCTACCCATTCCCAATCCCTATTGCTTGTTTTCTTATCTTGACACAAATGCTTGTACAGTCAGAGAATGATGGAAGAACTCCCATGGATGAAATCTAACACAGCAAAAAAGAATTTTTGAAAAATTAAAGATATGTCATTTTTGTGACAGACATTTTGCAAGATACCATCATTTAAGTTGGCATGTGTTTTTCATTATTTCTCCTAGCTGAAAGCTCCAAAATAAATTCTAGAGATTGCTTTGTTTAATCTTTGTTCTAAAGCAGAGGTAAGATAGAGTAGTAGTTCTTTTCTGGTTTATTTATCCCTTAGAAGTATTCTTAGAAAACACTAGATTATAAGAATTAGTAAAACCAATTCTTTACCTAAAACACTGCTACTGCATAAAAGGAAGTGTATCCTAAACTGATATACAGTCATATATTTAATAGATTGTTTACTATGCAATATACTGACATTCTACAGCATAAGCTTCCTTTGTTTTGTTCTACCGTTATATTTTTTTTTTAACTAGAAGAAACTATCTATCGGATAGAAGCTGAAACCTGGCAAAATACCTTAATTCTTGTCAAACAAACATTTACTTTTTTGTGTAAGGTATTATAATAAAATAAAGAGAACACATCACAATTATAGTTTTATATAATATAACGTAACTCATGTCCATACTTTTTTTTTTTTTTTTGAAGTCACCTTAATTTGGTATAATTCTACACGGATAGTTAACATCTCAAGAAAATATTCTGCACACAGAGATGGCAATCTGAATCATTAAAACACTGAAGAGTGTTACTAGAAAGAATAATTGCATCCATATAATTCCAAAAATCAGTCTCTGAATATACTAGCAATAGAATAGTAAATTTTAATTATGCAATAGTGTTGGGACCCTGCTTAGAATGGTAAAATCAGAACAGCAAAGTAAACAATAATGATATGTTAATGGAAGGAAGTGTACTGTGAATGAAATAGAGCTCAGGCTTTATAAACTACTGAGTTCTAAAATTCCATTTAACTCAAAACCCAGATTCATTTAGACTACAGAAACAATCCAGATATACTGTAAACTCTCAATTATTAATGAGCAATTGTCCAGGTTACAAATTAACTATGCTAGAGTTTAAGAAATCTGATGCAGCTCTGTGTGTAGCCAGCCTGATTCTCACGTAATCATTGTAGCTCAACCAGCCTTATTAGTTAAGTCACATGAAATAGGTGGATAGTTCTGAGAGTCAGCTGAGATACAAGGCTGCAACTAAACTCTATGACCTCCCACTTCCTGGTGCTGCAGTATGTTAAGGACCTTCAAGACCAACAGGGAAATAAAGCTTCCAATCACAGAACCTCCAACCTTCCAACCTCCAACAGTTGAGGTTGGAAGGCACCTCTGGAGATCATCTGGTCCAAACCCCTACTACCCTGCTCCCAAGCTGGTTGTCCAGGACCATGTCCAGACAGCTTTTGAATGCTTCTATGCATCTCCATACTCCTCGTCCTCCACTCTAGGCGGACTGTGCCAGTGCTCAGTCACCTCCACAGTGAGAAAGTGTTTTCTGACGTTTAGCTGGGCCCTTCTGTGTTTCAATGTGTGCTCACACTGGCCCTGTCACTGGAGACCACTCTTCTTTACACTTTACTTTATAGACCCAATCTGAACTTGTGTCACAGGGTGACTCTACTGTACTCTATGCCAGCACATCCCCTGGCTTGTGTAATGTCAGGGAGGTCGTATTTGCTGAGGTTTCCAAGTGTTTCATTATGCTGGATAACAGAAGGCTGGTGGTATAAACATCCTGTTGGACTTGCCTGGTCTCCAAACAGCCTGCCAGGAAGACAGTGGCTGTAGGGCGTGTATAAGTTAGCTATCCTTAATGCAGATATTGCTCTGAAGAGCATTTGAAACAAACAAATCAGATACAAATTAGATGGCAAATGCTCCTATCATGAAAAATGATGACAAGCAAATTAGGATTTCACTGGTGCAAAAATTTTAACTGTTAGTCCTTTACATAAGGCAAACAAGCAAAAAAGTAAACAATATCACCATATGGATTCAGCTCCAAACAGCTCTAACTCTTAATTTACATTTACTACTTCTAATTTACTTTTTCCTTTGTGCTGAAAGGACTCCATCCCAAGAAAAATGTAATAAGTGATGGAATTTGTTGCCTATTCAGGCATACCCTTCACTTATGCAACTTGATGATTCCTTCAGTCAACAATTACAACCCACTGCAGCTAAAGCAAGCTTTCATAAAACTGGATGCTTTTTCTAAGTTAGTCAGATAAAGCGGATACACGTTATAAAGTCTGAAATAAATAAAAATACTTGTTATATCTGCTGGTAGTTAGCAACGTATTCTAAAATACCAGTGTAGTGAAAAATGTTTCACTAAAATACTTTTTCTAAAGTAACATAAAAGTTGGCAAAGTACACAGGAAGCTGGATAGAGGCCTTGGTGAAAACTAAAAAAACCCAAGTCCCAATAATCTCCTAACTATGAAATTTACAGTTCCATTTACTCCCATGTTTTAACAATAGTTGATAGATAAGACTGGTATCTAACACAGCCTTGCTAATCATATGGATTTATCAAATAGACCAAACCTCTACTTAGATTTCATTATCATGAGAACAGTAACAATGATAAAATGACCCTTCCCTCCATCACGACCACCACCACCACTTTTCTGTACTTTCATCCTTTACATTCATTCTTTTTGCCTCTGGGACTTGCCGTATGTATCCTGCATCCAATGCATAACTTATACCAACATAAAACTGTAGGAATCCTCTTTTTGCACTGAAGCAGGACAAAGAGGTGGCTGTGGTCTAGATAAAATCACTGTTCCAAGTTCTGAATTGTATCCAGATCGCTTTCAGGGGAACAGTTATCACTCTATGACAATACCTGGGGAGCTTACAGAAAAGCTGCACGAAGGTGTAACAGAGGAAAAAATAGCTACATAAAGAAAATACCTAGTTTGGGAAGGTAAGCTCACTGTAGACCAGTAAAGCAGGATAGTGCTGGAAAAAAGAGCTGACATTCTTACCAGAAACTCATTCGGTTTCCAAAACCTAAAGTGCAGTGAATTAAGGAAAACACCTTACATGTCATATAACGTACAGAGGTTTGGGGACACAATGTAAAGTCTATTTTTGTTCCTATTTCTACAGGCCCCTGAAGAGATAAACTGAGAATTGTCACAGAGCAGAATGGTGCTACTGTGAAACAAAAATAATTCCGTTTCACAGTGAACAGAATTACATCTCTTCTGAGACAAGCCAAAAGCCCATTATTACCTTGTATCCTGTCTCAGTAGCAAAAAAGCAGGTGACGTGAAACATTAAAACCTGTAAAAATGTAGTAGTACTTTTCCAGTACACTCTTCCAGCAATTTAATTTGCAATTCAGGAACTTTCTAAACCAGAGAAGTTGTTTGCATACTTAATAGTTTGCAAGCAGATTCCTCTTCCATGAATGTGCATTGCTGATTTCAAAACTCCTGCAAGCAGAGAACATCCTGCAGCATAGAATTAATTGCACATTAGGTAAAGACCCTTTGGTTTATTTTGAATCTGCACCTGTTCGGTTCATTTGACAGCTGCAATTCATGTGCTGGGATAAACAGTGAACAACTGCTTATCTGCCCCTACGCTGTTTCTTATGGGTTTAGAGATCTCCATCATATGCCCTCTTGACTGATTCTTCTCCAGTTGAAAGAATATTAGTCTGCATAAGTTTTCCCATAAGGAACGTGTTCCATATTGTTGATCAAAGTCACCAACCTTTCCTGAACCTTTTACAGTTCTACTGTACCCTCTCTGAGTTGACAAAACTAGTTTCCCATGCAAAATGTGGGGATTCATACAACAGCATTATGCTGTTAAATTCTTTATAGTTAGTGTTTTATCTGATTTAAAAGAAGCATGTTAGCATTAAACACTGCAACAGCGTAGACAGAACCAGTGCAAAACTGGTAGCATTCTTCCTGAGCTAACTTCCAGATTTGGTATCAGTCTGCTTCATGATTTCACATTGACAATATGGGTCATATATTATTATATATATTATAATATATTATATTATAAGACAATATTAACTAAAAAGGTAACACTGTATTAGGAAAAGAAACCTGGATCTAAATGAAAGGGGGTTTTAATAATATTTTCTTCATCATAAGGTGATACATTTGAAGTGCTCCAGTTAGAGTATGGAATTAATATCCACAACAAAGCAATGGATTGAAAGAAGGAAACAAGACTGTTTTAACCACATACTCACTGCAAGGAGGAAGCAACTCTGTGTCCTGTTATTGCAGCAAACATAGTATGTGAACAGATAAGAGAATTATTGTGGAAGCACAATGGAAAAGCTGAAGAAGCAAAACCGCACAATTAAAAATGGGTGAATAATTAGGATGGACCAGAGATGAACAAAGGGCTTAAAATGCTCTAAGAAGGCAGAAAGGGAATTCATTATAGAATCACAGGCATTGCCTGTGTGAAAACAACAGAGTATCACATGTTGTGAAACAGTATGTGATACATAAATGTCTACAACCATTTATACATCACACCTGCTGAAGCAGAGTATGCAAATACACTAAAGTACTTTAAAAGCGTACGGGTGCAACAGCAAAAAGTTTTATTCACATATGATTGAACAACAATTTTAAAACAAAAGCACCTGGAATCCAAAAAGTTTACAGATACCAAAACTTAAATATGGGGGGAAAGGTTAAGACAACAGAGAAAGGTTGCTTGTCCTGAGGTAAGTTATACAAATAGCATGTACTTTTTTTATAGTTATCATATTTTATAGCGATGAGTTTTAAACTTTATCACAGAATAATCTGAAAAAAAAGGAAGATGTATTCAATATATTGGACTGATTTTTACAGCACCATGTTTTCCACAATTTTGGCCCTCAAAGCCAACCTTGCAAATAAGACGTGTAAGACAGGACTCCTCAAATCTAGCCTTAAGAATAATAAAAACCAAGTATCTAAAACAGCAGCATATTCTAGTATTATTAGGCCCTTGATACTTGAATGTGAATGAGTCTGTCAGTATTTACTGCCGCAACTCTTCAGCTTTATCATTTTTCTTGGCCTTCTAGGATAAACATGGTCTCCAGGCAATACACCTATAACTTATGTGGCCTCTTCGAGCCTGTGGTTTCTACAGAGAAAGATACTCTGGTATTAAGGATACTGAATGGAGCGTTTAGATTGAGCTGGCTTCTTTAAAACAGAATTCCAAAATAATTACCTCTCTGATCTTTTTAGTTACAAATTCAGAAGACCTCCAAATCTGAACTGTGATCAGTATGATCAGTAAACACTGTTTACTGTGGTCAAGAAGTTGCATAGGCCAGAATTCTTTCACTTCAGAACCCCAGCCTTTTAGGAGACAGATAAGTGGTAAGGTTTTCTTTTTCTGTTTCACAAATAGTTCTAGGATGTTGTTTACTTGTCTGTTCCACTGAAAGATATATGAGATTTTTAGGGGATGGGCAAATGTAATAGCTTACTCATTTGCCCAGTCTCCAAGAAAGCAGTAAATCATAAGTGGCCTGTCACTCTCAATACCTAACTGCTCCTAGGAACTCTACAGCAATACCAGCATCCTTAAATCTGTCTGTTCAAGTGAGGGGAATGGGAAATGCTAGCAACTGAGCTGTCACAGAGAGATGAGTCTGTCAGATCAGACTATTCAGAAGTCCACTTAATGACAGTTTATATAGACAACTTTTTTTTTTTAAAACAAATTTCAGTGTAAGTTGCTTTAATTAATGCAGAAATTAGTTGCTTTAATTAATGCAGAAATGTCTGAACATTGTCTTATTTCCTAAGAAGCATTCATGCAGCTGTAACAAACATGAGAGGCCTCACATTATGAAACTTCAAAGGGGAAAAAAAGGACACGGCTTCAAAGTACTTTGGATTTATTTCTTCTAAAACAATGTCCACTTGCATCATCATCTAACTGGTGTTTCATGGTAGAATTAAGGACTAACTTATCCTTCAGTGTTATACTGCATCAAGAGCCTATCCTGGTCATAAGGTTTGTTTGTAAGTCTTGTAAAATAATCACATTGAATATTCACTAACAAAATCCAGTACTCCTAACTCAACTACAAAAAAGGATCAAAAAACCTCAAAATCTTAATCCTTAGAAAGTTTCAACTCAGTAGATTGCTTTACTGTAATTGTTTGAAAATTGCAAAAACAGGAAACTGCTTAATGAATAAACAAATAATGATCATGGATACACAATATAATGAATGTTTCTTAACTTGCAGAAATAAAAAAGAAGACAGGCTAGAGATACTGAGGCAACACATAACACTAAAAGGAGGACTCAGAAAACACTTCTTGTTCTTCAAAAAGAGTGTTTTAATCACTGGGGAGTTGGTATTTCATCATTTCAGACTGTCTGTAGGAAACTTTAATTCAAATATTTATTTTAGCAAAAAAGGCAGATCAAAATTTAAAAGTACTTTATGTACATTATGGATTATATAAACCCCCCAAAAAGCAGCATATTTATAAAACGTAGACAGGTTAACTACTTTCACGAGACCAGAACAAAGTTAGTCAGCTTTCACCCAAAATACCACAAAAAAATCCCTTCTGTCTCAGCTGTCACAGAAGGACCCTCCAGATATCACTTACTCTTATCTCCACATACACCAATGCTTTGAAACGCCTTATTCAGTTATGTCAATTACTTCAGCAAGCAACTGCAGAAGTGACAAGTCATCGTAAAAAAAAGAGGAATACTATCAGAAAATCCTCTTTTAAAATAAAAGGAGTTTCAATTCAGCTTCAGTTAGTTATCACACATTTTGATGATAATGCAATAATTTGAAAGAGCTGCTTAAAAGGAGTTTCCAAGTCATGAAAGTTTGTACAGAGTAAGTTTCTTAAGTTTCCTTTGAAATCCAATAATGACCAGGGCTCTGCATGTCCTGCTCTTGGTGAGATACAAAGCTATGCAAGAAAGTTCAGAAAGACACATCAGGGGCTATGTCTGAAATAAACTTCCCTGAAGCAGGCTAGCATCATTCATTCCCCTTCTCAAAGGGCAACTAAATCTTCTTTTCCTTCAAAAGGCATCCCTACTAATTCATTGCTAATGGCGTTACCAGTTTCTTTGGCAGTGTTAAAAGTGCTCTTGTTTTGGATAAGGTCCAGTGTGTGTCCAGATACATCAAGATTATGGGAAAGTAAAAAGCTGTCACCCCTTTAATCCTTCCAAACTGACTAGCACTAAATTAGCAAACGGGATAAATTTCTTGTAAAACAAGCTTCAGTTCCCATGTAAATTTTTTTTCAAATCAGTAAAAGTATGCTGCTACAATACTTCGCGTTATTTAATTGACTTCACATTGGTTTTTTGCTTAAATTCAGCTGTTACCTCAGTTTTATGTAATACACATCTCACAATGAAGGACCACAAATTCAGAAAGAACTTTTCCAGATCAATTTTCTCTATACCTACACTCTTTGTTTCAAAAAATTTTAGATTAAACATTGCCAGATTATAACAACCCAATTATCAGGCATATTAGATTATCTCTAAAATGGGTTACATTTACCTGGAGTTTGCTCACAGACAAGAGAAGGGGGGGGGGGGGAAGAGGAAGAAGAGAAAGTAATACACCAATTCTCAGTTATGATGTTCTTTCAGATTTCAGATCTTACTTTTGCAAAATTTCACACTCAGCACTGTAGGATGGATCTGAAAGCCAAAGAAATCAGTCTATGTTCCTTCCACTCACTTTACTGGGATGGTGACCACTGAAACTGAAGTAATGTAAAATAGAATTCTGAAAACATTTCCTCACCTATATTACAGAACTTCTATAGCCTCTATTAAAATTTTTACTCCTGAACAGTGGTAGGTACTGCAGACTCTGTCTTTACCATTTTTATTCCATAAAGGAAAGTTAAATTTTGCCTTTATGTTAACAAATGAGACCGAAGACTAGACACAGACGGACAACATTACACTGTTCCACCCACCTGGTGGTCCCTCCTTGTAAAGCTTTAGGTGAGCTAGAGATAAAAGCATAAGTAAGACTGTATTTAAGCTTCACAAAGGGGAGTTATATTTTTACAGTCATTAAATATGTACCCTAACAGGGAGTCTGGCAGACTCCCTGCTTTTTATTCATTACTACAAACATATACCTCAGTCAGGATTTTTTTTTTTTTTACTTCATTTATATAATCCTGTCTTGCAAAAATTTATCAACTTTTTATGAATTTCTTAATTTCTT
>WTSP01023818.1:0-75628 GCA_025331215.1 Actenoides lindsayi
GGAATGGATTAAAACTAGAGATAGGTCGATTCAGGTTAGACATTAGGAAGAATTTCTTCACCATGAGGGTGATGAGATGCTGGAACAGGTTGCCCAGAGAGGTGGTGGAAGCCCCATTCTTGGAAGTTTTTAAGACCAGGCTGGATGGGGCTCTGAGCAACCTGCTCTAGTGGGAGGTGTCCCTGCAGGGGGGTTGGAACAAGATGATCTTTAAGCTCCCTTCCAACCCTGGTAATTCTGATTCTATGATGTCTAAGTAACACTTTGAATCATGGTTTTAATAACTTGCTCAAAACGGGATAACAGCATTTTGTTTCAAACGAACAAATCACATTTAATTTGCTTGAATTTTCTCAACTGAGTCTGTGGTTGTCCTTAATCCACAATTTTACGCATATATCAGTGCAAGCCAAGCTCGGGTTAGTCCTTCAACATCCTACACCCCAAGTCGCCACAAGAGGAGCTATGAAGAAGATGAGGACATGGACCTACATCCATCTAAACAGAAAGAGCAACATCTGGGTAATAGGCATTATTGGTGAAGAGTTATTACAATGTCTTTTTAGAATTAGCAGAAATTTCATTAAGTATTAGTTGCATTCTGAGAATTTCTGGCCATGTTTGGGTTTCCAAGGCACATTGATCTTTACCAGTCCTCTCATTCATACTTGGTAATACAAAATATGCATTTGTGAGACTTTTCTATTCTGATTAAGAGTATCTTCTGTCATATACATTACGTTATTAAATATTTTAATCTCTGGCATCTTGTTAAGTTAGTTTAATTCTGTGTTGCTTACTAAAGAAAAGTCATTCCCTTTTGCATTTCTGTTTGAAGAACGTCTGAATCCTGTGTTTTTCAGGCAGTGGAGGTGATATCCATGGATGTGTGGAGCCGAAGAGATTAGAAACAGAAGCTTCTGCAGGTCATCATCTCATTTCTCCCAACTGCTCCCCTCCACTTGACTTAAATTTCCCGTTGCCAGGAGAGAAGGGACCAGCATGTCTTGTAAAGGTAACAAAAATGGAGAAGTGATGTACGTGGCAGTGGCCTCAGTGAGGCAGACAGAACCTGAAGTTAGAATGTAAATAGTTTGTCTAGCGTTGGTTTAGAAGCAGGGAAATTGTCTTTCAGGTCCAGAATTCTGTATCTACGGATAATCATATTTTTTTCCCTGCACTATTACATCATTTTTCTTTACAAGTGCTGTTCTTGAATTGCTAAAACCTTTCAGTGGTATTTATTAGAGCTGGCACATTCTCACTACACTTAGTTTAAAAGATAAATAAATAAAAATTCCTTTACTAGATGCTTGAATGTAGCTGGTATTGAAACCTGGTATTTTGCTTTTAGGATTTGTCCTCCAAAGGAAAAAACGCTGTGATGGAACAAGCCAAAAAACAATAAACTACACATTTATTTATTTTATTTTTGTATCTGAAATAGTCTTTGATTCACTAGTATGCTATCTTGACTATATGAAACTTCCAACACAACATTTCTCTTCTGTTACTGTGTTGAATGCTCTCTTACTCAGCAAACCTTGAAAAATCAGATTAGAAAACAACTGTTTACATTTGTCTAGCAAAAGAATGCCAATTGGGAGAAGCGTGCAGTCACAGGAACTAGTTTCTCTTTGTGGCAGGTCTACGAGAGCTGGGATAGCTTCAAAGTCAATGATGTTCTCGAGGTGTATGGGATTCTATCTGTGGACCCGGTGCTGAGCATAGTAAACAGTGAAGAGAGGTAAGACTCCCTTGATGTGTGATCCTAAATTGAAGGAACTTTTTGTTTCAGTGAGCAAATTGGGTTATGTTTTTTTGCTGTCCCCTTCGTACAGACAGAAAAATGTGTAAATACATAACAATGATGCTTAAAAGGTGAATTTTGTTGCTTAAAAAAACCTTGATGTGGAAAATGTTAGATCTGCTGTCCAGTAAACCAAAGCCCATTGCACTCTGGTACGTCCATACCGTTGGATACAAAAGGCATCTGTTTTTAGATTGTTGTGCAGCCTATAAAGCAAAAAGTGCTTCTGTAGCCAAATGTTTTGTGCTCTTTCGTGTCTATTAAACTTTCAGCGAATGAGTGAATAGTGAGCAAAGCTTTCCAATAGGCTTCGAAGTTCTAAAATGTCCTTTTGAAATAATTTCTAAGTCCATTAAAGTTGCTACCATAAACAGCTTTGAAGAATATTAAAAAACAAAACAAGAAAAAATCCTTTGCCTGTCTGCTTGGAGAGTGAAAGTGACCACAATGACTAAAAATTCAGTTGATTTTTTCATTAATTAAGGTGTATCATCCCATTATACCACTGATACACCTGCTGCTCAGCAGTTACTTGCTTGAGAAAATACAAACTAACCTAGAGGGACACAAGAAGTCAGTTTTAAAAATAAAACCGTTGACAGATCTTAACATTGAAGACATAATGATGCCTTGAACTATTGCTCTTTAAATTACTTCTGTCAGTGACTTTTGTTTATCTTTCTGCTAAGTACAATAGCAAGAGTGCGGTGTCAATCCTTCGGAGTACCAGCTTCTTGTAAGTTAAGTCAGCCTGGTCAGCTGCTTTTGGTTATCATCTGTCTGACAGCTCAGTTGGTCAGTCCTAGGTTGTCAGGTTTTTTTCTTAGGTGTCATTCTATCACAAATAGACAAAACAGTGGCATGTACCAGTGTCTTGAATGCAAACAATGGAAGTTTGTTTTCATGGAAAGAGTAGGGGGTCTGTTGGTAGACTGCTGAAGAGGCTTTGAAGTTCTAAAGCCTTTCAGCTTTTTAAAACCAGTACAAGCTGATTAAACTTTACTATCATGAAATAGTCAGTAGGGATTTTAGTTTCTACATAACAAATGAAACCACTTGGAAGGAATTTTGTGAGGCATCATCAGAGGGAGCAACACTTGTGCATCTGAACTCTGAAATTAAGAGGGGAATACCTTCAAGTTTGAGCTGCTGTACAGTAGGATTTATTTAACTCATTTTTTCACTCAGCCAGTGATGTAGCTGTTCTGTGGCTGTCTAGAAGATCTTCTGTCAGGCTCTGGAACCTGGTGGAATATGAAAATCCTATACGTGCATGAGCAAGACAAACCTCATAGATCGTTACCTTATCTTCTTAAAAGTGACTGTTTAGTCTTCATTCAGTACGTGCTGGACAGAACAGTGTGTAACTTTTTTTTTTAAGCTACATCTTATTCAATGGTGCAGCAAATAATGTGGTTTTGTTTGGGCTGTTTTATTTCGGGTTTTGTTTTTTGAGGTTTTTGTTTGCTTTCCTCAGTAAAGTAAGATCTGATTACTTTCTGAAAATAATAAAATGCAATTTTTTTTTGGTCGAGCATGCTTTGGCATTTCTCTATTATTATATAACTGTGGTTCAGTATTTATGGTGTTCATAAAAAATACTAGAGAAGATGGTTTAACTGGGGGAGGAGTTACCAGGAGCTGGGAGCGGATGTTGTTTGTCCCAGTCTGCTCTGTTCTCGGCCTGGTTCCAGCTGCTGTTAGTTTGTGTGGAATGTTTCTAAGTCCAGTTGTGCTGTGCCCTTTCCTAGGGACAGCTCAACCCTGGATCCTATGGAGTGTATGGACACAGCAGAAGAACAGAGAGTACACAGTCCTCCAGCCTCCTTAGTCCCCAGGATCCATGTGATTTTGGCACAGAAATTGCAACACATTAACCCCTTACTGCCTGTCTGCCTTAATGAAGAGGAGAGTAAAACCTGTGAGTATCTGAACTTGACCTCTCTCAGAATACATGTAAATGTGCAGTTTTCTAGTGCATGGGAACAACTGCTTCTGTGCTGAGACACAAATGCATCAATGGCAGGGTCTAAATGTAAATCTTATTAAAGGGAGGAACGATTTTTCAGCACCACAGAACTGGACAAGATACAAATGTTTGTGTTTGTGATGCATGCGTGCTTATTTTTCTGAAAAATGTGATTTATATGAAACTTTGTTTTGCATTCTACGTGCCCAAGGATTTTACCAGCTGTAAGATTTTGTGCAATTTCAAACGGAGTAGTGACTTGTTGGAAAATGAGATTTCCAAGTTAGTGTAACAGCGAAAATAAGAAACATACCAACAATGTAAAGAAACATAACACTAAGAAGAAAATAAGGCAATTCTGCTTTTAAGCAACTATGCTATTCTTCAGGGCCTGTTTGAATGTGGGTTTGTTGGGGGTTTTTGTTGAATTTTTTGCACACAAGTGTCTAATTGATATCTACCTTTTTCTTCTTTGCGTGCTTTGTATTGGTTGTGCTGATCTGTGCTACGTGTAAGGGGTTGGGTTTTTTTCTGCCTTGAATATAGTATGGCTGGGCTATCAATTTTAGAAATTTGGCTTCAAACTTCACAGCCTTCTGCAAATGCTTTACACAATATCTAATTTTAAAAAGAAAGCATTTCCAAGGAAATACTGAGTGACTCAGATTATCCAAAGCCAGTAATTGCTCAGTTGGAAAACCAATGAATGTTTGTTGATTTTCCCTAGACTGCTTCAGAGTAACCATTTTTCTTCATCAAACTGTATTGGAAAGTAAGGTTTACACAGAGGGAAGAGGAACAGCATCTTTTCTAATATTTGTTGTTGTCTTCTGCTCTTTTATCAGTTGTTTCTAATTTCATGTCTGAGCTGTCACCAGTGAGAGCAGAGTTGCTTGGGTTCCTCACCCACGCCCTCCTGGGAGACAGTTTGGCTGCTGAATACCTTATATTGCATCTCATCTCTACAGTGTAAGTATTTAGGTGTTTGCTGAGAATTTATATGTTCACCATTGAAAAGAAATCTTTTAGGGGGTTCTTCACCGCTCTGCAAATAAATGGCAGAAATAGTTTAAATAGTGCTTACTCCAGCAGGACTTTGTCCAGCTAGAGTTGTCCTGTCACAGTAGACACAGTAAACAGATGTTCTTGTCTGAAATAACAGTAAGCTTTGTTAAAAGTCCAGTTTTGTGGCAGCATATCCTTTCAGTGTTCCTTAGACAAAATCTCCAAGATACACTTTTAGACAGATAGGAAAACATCTTTTTATCTCTAGCTTCTCCTATTGACTAGGACATGTAGCTGACTTCTCAAAGATGACAGGTCCTAACTGCAGCAGTTACTGTTCAGGTATTAAAAGATACTGTAAGATACATTTTGTGAGTTTAACTAAATGTAGACATGTTTAATGGTAAGTTCGAGGGAGCCCCCTTTAGCACATGTACAAATTTACCACCTGAGCTGATGCTGCAGCACGATGTGTGTGTTGTGAGCTGTCTTCCTGTCTGAGTAAAGTGGATATGCTTAATGTTCTTTTATGTTGGCTTAAACTGTCACTAGATGAAAGAGCAGCATCCTTTGTCTCATGGAAATTTCAGGTCTGCAACTTCAGGCAGTATGTTTTGATGAGATTAAGTATAGTTTTCAGGTTCAAATTTCATTTTAGTCTTTCTGCAAAATGAAAATGGATTCCATTTTCAAAAAATAAAGTAATTTATTGGAAAATAAGTTACTTGTTTTATGGTTTTCAGAAATTCCATTTTGCTACAAAGTGAGTAGTAAAGCACGGACTCGTTTAGCAGAAGTGTTCACAGAGCTGTGATTGGACACAGCACCTTAGCTTTCTCATACCTGCTCTCAGCCTCAGCCAAACAGGGGGTGTCAAGAGAGGTGCAGCCATAATACCATGGCAGCAGCATTATCAGCTGGCAAGATTAATGGTGGGGTTGTACTACAGTCTGCCCTGACCCCTTGTCCCTATGTAAACATAAGTACTTCAAGATCAGAACGCGGGGTTTGTTTTTATTCTGTGCACGCTTTGTTCTTTCTAGCGAGACTGTGAATGCTCTAAGACTTAGACTAGAATGTTTTCTCTCTTAGCTGATATCGCAAAAAAAGTTGAAAGTTGTCCAGAATGGGGAGAAGATGTACAGTGAGAAGAGGGAGAGGAAAGCTGAGGGCAGGTAAAGGATATGAACAAGTATGATAAGCAGGGAAATTGAGATTGGGCCGTGAGAAAGGACAATGAAGTACATTTGCTGAGTAACAGTAGAGCACCAGGAGGACAGAAGGTCTGGAAAGCACACAGCAGGATCTCAAGCACTAGAAACGTACTGCTTTTGTGCAGTGCTGCAAAGCCTTCCAAAGCAGCTTTCAGCCTAACCTAGCTCCTTGGACACTGGAGAAGGAAGAAAAGGTGGCTATTGTTTAATACTATTGGAATCCTGCTAGCTATCAGAGATGCTGGCAGCACACAAACTTGACTGATGCCTCTTCTCACCGCGTTACTCAGATGCTGGCCTAACCTGTGCTCTTTCTGGTTTAGTTACGCGAGACGAGATGTGCTTCCTCTGGGAAAATTCACAGTCAACTTGAGTGGATGTCCAAGGAACAGCATCTTCACGGAGCACGTATACCGCATCATCCAGCAGCTTGTTCCAGCAGTAAGCATAATGGCCTCATAGTGCTTTCATATTTCTGGTGGTGAATGTTGGGCTAGTTGTTCCAAGCAAATAAACAATATTTTAATTAAAAGCAGGCTTCATAAACGAAGGCTCCAGCTATCATGTAAAGGGTGGATGAAGAATGGAGATATGGCTTGCCTGTCAGTTGAGGTCTCTATTTAGCTAGTTATTGAGGATGAATATGGGATAAAATCATATCCCCATAGGTATTTAAAGGGACAGTCAGACACTGCATACTTTATTTGGTCTTTCTGGATTGATATGTTTAGATATTTAGGGCATTTAATCATCATGTCATCACTGTTTATCCCCAAGTTTGTGGATGCTGTTCTGCAGATATTTTACAGTAATTGCATAATTGCATTGCTGCAAGAAACCTTTTATACTTCTTTTGCTTACCCTAGATGTGCAATACAGGTGACCAGAGTGACCAGTTCTTAACAGCATTGTTCTCCTGTGGGAATTTTGGTTTTTTAAGTTTGTAGCTTTTGGACATTTGGGATAAAGTATGTTCTGTATTGTGGTAACAACTTTGGTTTTACTTACTGTGGAGGTTCACAGTTACAGCTCTTAAAAAAAGCAGCTGTTTACTAGGGAAGCTGGAGGAGATGTGCTGATTTCTTTTCTCCCTGCAGTCCTATCGCCTACAAATGACCATTGAAAACATGAACCACTCAAGGTTTATCCCACACAAAGACTACGCGGCTAATCGCTTAGTCAGCGGAGTACTGCAGCTGGCCAGCAACACTTCCCTTGTCGTAGATGAAACTCAGCTCGAGCAAGGACAGCTTGACACAACAGGTAGATATTTTAGTCTGGATGATTGTTGTGTTGTGTTGGTTTTGATTTGGGTTGGGATTTTTCTTCTTTGTTTCTTTGTATGTGTGTGGTTTTGGTTTGGTTTTTTTAAAGACTCTCATCTGGAAGGTTAAAAGTTGATAGATTTTAAGACAGTAATGCTAATGGTGTCCCAGTGACAACTTTCTGTTACAAAACTGTTTGTGGTTTCCATATCCTATTTCATTGCTTGAACAAACTTACTGCTGGGCTGCAGCCTTCTTGGGCAGCTTGAGGCTTGATCTCTTGTGGGATTTTTTTCTCTACTTTACTTTCCGTAAGTTTCTCATATTTTGCTCAGAAATTCTTATGCTGAGATAAACATCTCCATCTCTGATCACAAATGACCAGTAACGAGACAAGATGGTTCCTTGTTTAGCATAGCTTTGTTTGCATTGTAGAAAGCTCTGGACAGTGTCACTTGGTGGAAAAGGCCACTAATTTGAGTAATTCTTTAGACCAAAATACCTCTGATTCATTAGAATGGCCTTTCTGCTTCCTGTAATAATGAATAAAGACTTCAGGCTGATTCTATTTAGAAACTTTTATTTCTTTTAAGTTACTGCTATTCAAAGTTGGTCTTGGAAATTACTCACTTGTCTTTGACTCGTCAGCATTTTTGTTACTCCACTTTAGTGAAGATACAACATTTCACTGAAGAAAAGAGTAAAACTAGTAGAAATATTTGCATTGCCTGTTTAAAAAATAAATAAATGTCAGAACATGAAAAAATCCCCCTTACAGAAAAATATTGCTGTCCTGGTTTATAGGGGTTTTTTTCCTAAAATATTTGTCCTTAATGTCTAACAAAACTCAACTTTTAAGTTGGAACAAAATTTAATCCTAGAGAAAAATAAGTGAACTTCAGATCTAGTAGTTGGTTTGGAACTCTTGGATGTTACAGCTTAGATTTCAAATGGGTAAACGTCCCAGAAGTAAACCATAATATTAAATTTGCCTTTATTTACTAACTTTGTCATTATTTACAGTATAACAATTTAATTCTGATTAATTAAATGCAAAACCAGAACAGTAGATGTGTCACTTGATACAGTAATGCTGCTGGAGAGAAATTCACATCGTCAGGTACGTGTTGGTATTTCAAAGGGAGAATTCCAAGAGTTAGCCAGTTAAATTTTCCATCTTAACTTTCTAGATTGGAAAAAACTTAGTTCCAGGTAAAAGAAGTGACTTCTATGAAAAATTTGACAAAATGATCCCGAGTATGTTTTGCAGTTGTCCAGGCCTTGGTGGCCTATCTAGTATGTTCTTGATTCAGCAAGACTTGGTTGGTGTTTCTCTTTCCCTTTAAACTGTTAAATTACATTTTCTGTCAGATAATTGGTGGTGGTTTGTCCTCTTTTTGAGGATTTTTTTTTTTCCTCTGTAAATAATTATCTGGCTTTGTAGGACCAATGGAAACACTAGATAGTAACACATATACTAGGCCAGATAAAATTTAGGCTTGAAATCCTTCAAGAATTCTTCATTTTGGTCTTAAGTTGTCTCTGGAAGACACCACAGACAAAAGAAGAAATGGGATGCTTGCAAGAATTTTTCTACCAACTGCTCATTAAAAACAGATTGGAAAAAGCAAACAAACAAACAACTCAGGTCTGACATTTGTTGAGGTCCAGTAGTCAGAGAATTTGTTCTTGCTTTTCTTAGGTGTACACAATGTGACAGCACTGGGTAATCTGATAACTTGGCAGAAGGTGGATTATGACTTCAGTTACCACCAGATGGAATTCCCATGCAATATTAACATTCTTATCACTTCAGAGGGCCGATCACTCCTACCGGTATGGCGAGGTCTTCCTGGACTGGGGGGAATAACTACACTGGGTAGCTCCTTACTTAGAGTGTACTGTTCCAGAGACAAGTGAAGGCACTGTCTGGTGACCAGGGGTGGGTGTGACACTGGCATTAGTTACTGCCTTCTCACTCGGGGCTGTGGACAGGCCAAAAACCTGTTCAGAGGAAAAGCAGGAGATGACTTTTCTCTCCTCCTTGGGCACAGAGTATTGTGATGACAAGGCAGTGGCTGAAGTTGTTACTGGGGATCCCAGTGATGCGTGAGGCCTGCAGATACACTGCTGCTCTCAAAGCCTTGCTCTAGTTTAGTAGTTCCTGAGGTGATGGGCACAAGAATAAAGAGCAACAGATCTGGCATTGACCCTAGAAAAACTGAGTGGCCTGAACTTACAAATATTTGCTCTCTTGCTTTACAGCTTTAGAAACAGCATTTGCTCTCTTGCCTCTCAGTGAAACTAGCTCCTGTTTAAATAAGGACATCACTCTGGTTTTCAAAAATGTAACTGTTAAATATTTAAAGAACAAATTGTCTTACCTTAATTCTGGGCTATAGTGACTTCTGTCGCTTTAGAGATTGAACTAGTCTTGGGACAGAGAAAAATAGGATGTGGAAAGAGATGATATGTGATTTTATTTTTCAGTCAGATTGTCAAGTCCACTTACAACCACAGTTAATTCCACCCAACATGGAGGAGTACATGAACAGCCTCCTGACAGCAGTGCTGCCTTCAGTCCTGAACAAATTTCGAATTTATCTAAGTTTGTTGAGGCTGCTGGACTACAGTATATCTGATGAAGTGACAAAGGTAGGGAAGACTTCACTAATAGGTTTTCCACTGTATATTTAGATAGAAAGCACCTTAATAAAGTTTCTGTACTTTCCCATTGCTCTTCCTGTCAGTGATTCTCCTTGAAGTTTTCTAAAATTCAGACAGAAGAATTTTCTTCTCCTGTCTTGAAGGATTTATAACTCTTGAGCATTTCAGTATGTGCTTTACACGTACCCTGCTTTCTAAAACTCATTTGGTAAACTAATTCTTTTCGAAGATGGGAAGGAGACCGTTTTTCCTCAGGTGTACTTCCTGACAGCAATGAGTTGAAATGTTTCTCCTGTAATCTAAGTGCAGTTACAGTGTTTAGCTCCTTGAAAACTAATCCTGTAGTGAAGGTTCTTTTTTGCCACTTAATTCCGTGCTGTGTTGTTCATAGGCAGTAGAAGAAGACTTCGTAGAAATGCGCAAGAACGACCCCGAGAGCGTAACAGCTGATGATCTGCACAGGACTCTGCTTGTAGCAAGGTGGGCAGCCCTGGGTGGTTTAACTGAAGACTTTGTAGCAAGCTGATAACAAATTAAGTCAGTGCTAATGGTCTGCAGTTTGACTGTAGTTGCAGGAGGCTGGCCAGCAGCCCAGAGGTGGGATCTCTGCTTCCTTTGGTCCTCGTGTTACAGGTTCTCCCGTAACATTCATTTCCTCCCCTCTTTCTTCTCATGCTTTCTAGTTCTTAAGATACTGAAAGAAGACTTTTTTTTTTTTCAATTAGCTTATCAAACCTGACACAAGCAAGCTCTTGTTTAACTGCTGTTTCTGCTCCTCCAGGTTCCTGTCTCTGAGTGCGGGGCAGACAACGCTGTCCAGAGAGAGGTGGCTGAGAGCAAAACAACTGGAGGCATTACGTAAAGCCAGACTGCAGCAGCAAAAATGTGTTAATGGGAATGAACTTTAATATTTTGTGGATGTCACTATGAAAATTTGTCTAATCCTAGATGGAACCCATACTAAGATTGGAATATTGTTTATACCAGTTTTTGTAGATAATTTATACCAAAAAAAGTTATGGATATTTACCCTTGCAGTCTGAACACACTTAACTCTGTTCAGCCAGTTAAACATATTTTATGACATTTTTTTGGAGTCTGTTTTGTAATTGAAAATTGGTAACAATGAGCAAATTGTTTGATATTAAACTTTAATACTGACATTGTGTAAACTTACTTCCTTCCATAAGAAAATTGAACCTGGAGCCCTTCATACACAGCAGTGGTAGGTTCTCCTCTGGAAGAAGTTTGTGCTGTACTTCTTAGGTGGCTGAATTCTGAGGCTGGGAGCTCTCAGCCAGTCACAAGCCAGGGCTGGAAGGAACATTGGCTTTAGTATCTAGAACTGTGTGTACTGTTGTTCCCAGGAGCTAAGGCACGCTGTGCTCATAGCAGCAGCACAACAGTGATTACACTGTGGTATAAAGTAGTGATTTATCTTATGACAAGGTTCCAGTATGAAATACTTCCTTATTGTACTTGGAGAAGACCATGACTAACTTCTTGGATCTCTGATGAGCTTTATTCTTGCACAACATATAAAAAAAAAAAAAGCATTGAGTGGATAATGGGTGACACTGATGTATTCCTACAAACCATCTTTTTCCGTTACCAGTACTGCAGTGTTGAAAGGGGTTGAATAGCATCAGTGAAGCATTAAGAATGGTCTCTATCTTATTCATACTCTACTCTTGGAGCTGGTATTCAGGGGACATACTGCCCCTAATAGGATGCATTGAACTAGTTTAAAAAGGCTGGTTGAAGTAGTGAAACACTAAACCGAGTTGGAGTAATCCAGAAAGACTCTATCATAGTAAATCCAAATGAAGTCAGCCAGCCAGCGCCAGTGATGAAGCCTAGATTTTGCTTCAACTAATTATTTTCTGAACAAGAAAAAAGGCTCCTGCCAAATTTACTTTAAGCTGATACCACCTCTAATTTGTGATTTCTCATGATGAAGATTGTGAACAGGAACCCCCTTTTTACTGCACAGTTGCTGTTCTAAGCATGGCATTGTTTTTCTCTGCAGAATCTGAAACTGTCCTTTTTCTCTCTCTACACATTAATAGAGTATTTATCATGATACACAAAAATTATCTTCTCCATTTCAAGTAATTTATTTTTGAGCACTAAAATTAAATATTTAAGGTTTCAACTGACTTTGTGCTCCATGAGTATTAAGTTAAGGCATTGAACAAATCCAGGAAGGAAATGAAGTCTGTCCTCACAGGGCAGACTGGTGGGAAAGCAGAGTTAGTTTCTAAGATTGTCTTTCAGGGCCACTGAGAGAATGGTTTTATAGATATTGCCAGGGGTTCTTTGAGACTGTCTCCAATATTTCAGAACTATGGGACAGTTCATAAAGTGGAAGGACACAATACTTCTGGATCAGCAAGCCATGAACTAATACAGCTGATCAGGAATTAGTTTCCAGGAAGAGAGGCCCTGGAGTGTCTGTAATATGAGTGATTGTAGCTTTTAGTATCCTTGCCCTACAGGTCTAGACTGTAGAAGTCACTATGTAATCATTTGTACAGATCAGTTCCTTTTTCTCCTACCAAAATAATGAGAAGTAGAGGCTGTCCACAGTGTGGTGGAGTCAAGATCCTTGGAGATGTTCAGAACCTGTCTGCATATGGTCCTGGGCAACAAGGCTAAAAGGCCCTGCTTGAGCAGGGAAGTTGGACTAGAAAACCTCCAGCACTCCCTGCCACTTTTAGCCATTCTGTGACTCTTAAGCCAAAGAAAGTCAAGACAACCCCCCCATTTGAAACTTAAAAGCCCCACAGCCCTGGAGCACCATGCTCTGTAACAGCACATGCCAAAACCCAACTTTTGATTCCACCTTTTTTTATTAAAATATCTCATGTATATTGCTCACATTAAAATACAGCAGTAGTTTAATTTTAAATAGAGCCACAAGTATAGACACTCAAAAAACCCAAACCTACATCACTTTAATAAAACAAATAAATAACCCAAAATTTGTTTATCAAAGTTTCAGACCATCAGGGTTAGATGATAACCATTTCAGACACACTAGAAGTCCTAAGACACTGTACTACCCTACCCCTATGACACAGTTTTCTTGGAACACCACGTGCAGCCTATCTACAGTACATGGACTAGAACACAGAGGCACTGGGTCTATAATGCTGGTTATAGATACAAACCACAGCATAGAAAGATCCTGCTTTACAGTAGCTTTTGGATAATGTCCTATACTAGAATGGCATGGCAAGGCATCTCTGGGAAAGAGTAAATTCAAGAGATTTAACCTTTTGACACACACACAGATAAGGGTTTGGGGTTTTTTATCCAATGCCCAGCAGGAGGGGATGCTCAGCCTTCTCCTGCAAGTATGCAAAGCTCGAGTTGTTAATGAATTTGGTTTTGATTAGATGTTGACAACTATGCTCTAATGCAACACTGATTTTATGAAACAGTACACTTGCCTTCTGGTCTAGAAGTTATTTGCATCTGGACAGTTAAAATACAGTGTAAAAGAAAGCAGAGCACAGAGGGACACAACGCTTGAAGGTCAGGTATCTTTGTCTTGCTTTACAGAGGCAAAAATACCAGAGAAAATTGCCAGTGTCTGGAATCCGGAAAAAAGGAACTACGAAAAGCTTTAGCATGGGCAAGACAATTACAGGACATCTGCTCCATTTCCCCTCACCTCAAAACAAGTGAAAAAAAAAAAAAGAAAAAATAAATCTACAAACTAAATTTGCACTGCAGGGCTGTGGGTATTTCAAATTGGATCTATATGCTTTATCTCTACTGAAGGTGTCCCAGGGCATGTGGAAAGAAAAATGACAGCAAAAAGAAATCTTCGTTTCTGGTTAACATGATTAAATTCAACAAAAATGCATTAGTTCCCATCGTAGAGGCACAATTCATAGAAAGCTGCATCTAAAACTTCAATGGAAACAAGTAAAAATACTAGTCCAAAAATAAATAGTGTAATTTACTGGTATGTTATTTTGCTGGTGCAGTGCAAGGTAAGTAAGGTCACAGAAGTGCAGTATCACCTTTTTAATATAAATACTTTCTACACAAGAGCTACAAAATTAGTCTCCAAAAAAATAACTGTGCAACACATTTAAGACAGACAGCATGCTTGTTAAATCCCAGTGTCTAAGCTACCTGTTTAAATATGGTTTACCCTTCTTGTGTCTCAGCTGCCTGAGGGAATTCTGAAGCTTGGTCAGAACCAAATTCAATTGCATCTCTCACTTCCTGTAAACAAGTTCTCTCTATTATTGATCCCAGCATTCAGTAGCAGTTCCTGCCACAATGAGTCCTGATGTAGTATTTTTAGTATTGTATTAAAAGCCACATCTAGAAGAACACTTCCTAAATTAGCAACTAGATTTGAATTATTCGTGTCTGGCATTGCGTAAACATTTCTTTCAGTTCTTTTTGTTTGATTTCATTTATAGCCTCTGGTTCCGCAGGGCTCTTCTGGACCTTTGCCACAGCAAAATTAATCCCTTGAGTCAATCCTGCTTGTGTGATGTTTGCGACCTGGACCATGGAACTGCGAATTTTAGCAAAAGGAGATACAGCTCTGCTGCTGCTGCTGTCAGCTGGAGAAGGAGTCATGTGCAGTCCCGTCTCAAGGTTACCAGATACAGATCCTGGGCTTTTATGAGATTTAGTGAAATCAGTCCCACCAACAGCTAAGAGCTGAGGATTTGGCTCAGAAGACTGTACGTCCAGCTTGGATGGCCTGGAAGGAATGTCTCCGATAGCTTCAGCCTTGGTCTCTGCCTTCTTAGATGGATTATTGCTGGTTTGATTTATTACGTGATGGAGCTCTTGAGAACCAGCCTCAGCCTCCAAAACACCCGACATCTTATTTTGAGCATCGTGCACAAACCTCTGGCAGTACACATCGATAGGTTTAGCAAACTCCACCTCGGCGTCGGCAGGCACGGGCGCGTCTTCACAGCCAGCCCGGCCAGCCTGAGCCACCTCCCCTGGAACGTGAATGCTGATGCTCATCTCAGTGCTGCTGAGGGACTGGGAGCGACTGCCCAGGCGGGGGGCCGAGGCAATGATCCCACAGCTGGGCAGCACGTAGTCCGTCTGCCCTATGTTCTCCAGGGAGTCACTCAGCTGGTTGTCCTCATCCGATTTGGAATTGGTCAGGAAGTCGTCGGAGTGGAATGAATCGTTGTCCGACGCTTCCGTGTCGGATTCCGTACGGGCTTTAGAATCGACTGCTGGGTTCTCTAAAGTTTCGAGGCTGCTATCTGATTTCCAAAGATTCACTTTCAGATTTGGCTTTAAAAAGTTGACTTTCACTTCCGGTTTGGTAAAGCTGCCCAACTTCCGCAGGTTGCTGATGTTCACGTTGGATTTGGTTTGCTTCACTTTTTGGTTGAGAGAGGAGAACTTGCTCAGTAAATAATTCTTGCCTTGGGCCAGGGACCCTCTGTTCTGAGACCGAATGCCAATGATGTCTTCATGTGGTTTACTGCTCTTCCTGGAAGGAAAAAAAAAAGAATCTCTAATGTACAATCAAAGCAGTTCCATTTATAAACACCAAGTATTTACCATCTTCCAGCCTACTTCCATCAGAGTAACTGAAGGGTCCATCTCTAAGTTACCCCTTCCTCACCTAACTGTACCCATGTAAGCTAAGCAGACTCCAAACAACAAATACAAGAGGGTTGATACCTAATAGTAGCCAAACAAGGGTCAGAGGGATCTTTTGCAGGTGTTTTTAGTTATAAATGAAACTGAAGTTAAATTCTCTGTATTTTTAACCTTGTCTCTGCATATCCTGTACTCAGTAGCCAGATTTAGCAAGGACTCAAGTCTTCAGTACCTGTAAAAATAAGCAAGATTTTCTTGCTACATCTCCTACTCAGCTGGAAGAAGCTGAAAGAGTAGCCCAATGATCAAACGCAGAAGTTACTGAAACATCCAATAGTTTTCACTTGACCATTCACAGTTGTGCTACACATTTTCCAGTAGTTCTTACAGTCTGAACTGGAAGGGTCCAAAGTAACACAACAGATCACACTTGAACAAGTAAAATGTTCTGAATTTCAGCTTGATATCCTCTTATTTCTACTGCATTGTCCTCTGTAAGTTACTTCCCCAGTGTTAACACCACCCCAATATTTGTAGATAAAGGTTACTTCTGTTTAATTATAGACAACTGACTTGGAGAAAAGGATCTAAAAATTCTAGTAAGTACTTTGAATTATCAACTATGCTTTCATGTGCCCTCTTCTCTTAATGGGCTTGCAAAATGAAAGCTTCTGCACCATTATGACTAACACTCAGGAGCTCAGAAGTTTAACTTCAGCTGTTTCTTCACACACCACCTGTAATGTCACCTGGATTTGTTAAACACTCAGCTGCAGTGGAATCCAAACCATATCTACACTTCACAGGTTGTCATCTTACTACAGAAGCAGGCATTAAATTCACAGAGGAAAAAATTCAGTTTGACAAACTAATCAGGAACCCTCTGATTTGTAGCATGTTATTTATGTTTGGTAGTGCATATTGTCTGTGAGTGTACACACATGATCACTCTCTACAACTCCCTGAAAGGAGGTTGTGTGAGGTCTCCCATAGAAAGCAACAGGGCAAGAGGAAACTGCCTCAAGTTGTGTCAGGAGAGGTTTAGACTGGAAAAAAATCTTCACTGAAAGGGTTGTCCAGCCCTGGCCCAGGGCAGTGGTGGAGTCCCCATCCCTGGAGGGATTTGACACAGATGTGCTGAAGGACATGGTTTAGTGGTGACTTGGCAGTGCTGGGTTAAAGGTTGGATTTGATGCTTTTAAAGGTTTCTTCCAGACAAAACAATTCTATGACTTTACATATTGAAGTATAAGCAAAAAATACTATTTTATATAAGCTCCTGCAGACAATTATTACTGGGAGCAGCATACAGACAAATTACCTCCTAGCACAGTAGCTAGAGATGGTTTTTAGGCATTGCATATGACTGTCACCACTGCAGAGAGAGCAGAAGTGGGACACAGAAGGTTTGCATCATTTAAGTACTCACCTCTCTAGCTTCTTCTCAATAATGGGCACATCTAATCCCATTGCTTGCTTTGTGATTCTCAGCATTTCTGCAATGCACTGAAGTGTGTCTGAAATGCAAGTAGCAGCCTGTTAGACCCTTAAAAAAACCTCCTTAAAATCCTGTATTTCAAAGTCTATATAGAAATAAGTCTAAACTTAATGTAATTAGGTTTGCTGTTTGGGTTTTTTTGTTCTTTGGTTGGTTTTTTGTTTTTGTTTTTAATTCTTTCACCCTACAAGCTGCACTTCCAATTTAGAGCTTACAAAATAAGCTTAAAGAATAGACTCTCCTTAAGCCCTAAATAGTGGGTGCAAGCAAATCACTGCCATGATTTCCAGAAGGAAGAGAAGCAATTATATTTATTCTAATCGTTGTTGACAAAACTCAGTGCTCCAGGTAAGAAGTGGTATTTTTCCCTTATTAGTGTTCATTTAATTTAGTTAAACAATAAGCAAGAGCATTTCTAGACATTGATTTCACTAAATAAATCAATTTCTTCTGCTTTTTAGGAGCTAAGTTAGTTCATTTAATCAGTTTTTGGAGCAGTAAAGATCTGGACATGAAGAGGTCTCAATTCTAGAGAGATATGTTGCTTTAAAGTCATATCTGAAACTCATTTTTGTTCGTATTTAAACAGTAACATTCTAGTGCTCACACAGGAAGGCACACGCAGGGGTTTTGTATCGGTTTCTCACCCTGCACAACAACTGGATTGTATTAAAATTCATCCTTCTTCAGAAGTTATTCTAAGAAGAATGGAAAAAGGGCTTCCTAGAGAAACACTGGTATATTGAATACCCTTTTCTGTAGAAGACTGACATACAAAACAAACCTTTTCCATCTTCTTCTGGGTTGCGTACCACAGCTCTGAGAGTGTGAAAATACCCACTCATGTCTTTGTACTTGTAATGCAGCCTCATGCAGGAGAACTTGGGTTTGCCAAAGAGAGTAGGCTCAGGCCCTGAGAAACAAAGGAAACGTTTTCACAGTAACTAAACAATCCATTATTTACAGAAAGCAATTAGACTCTCTGTATGTGTCTACTATAATCCAACGTATTGTTTATTACAGATCACCCTTCCAAACAGAAGAAAAATTCTACACCTACTACATCCTGTGTTTCAGGGTATGTTCCTGCAAGGATGAAAGGGAAAACTAATATTTTTACCAAGTGGAAGCAATGTATGTTTCAAGATTTAGAGCAAGGACTTTAAGTCTTCAATGCACTGCATCTTATCTATATCATCAAACAGGAGGGGTATTTTTCTTTACTTTTGTAAGTTATTTGGCCTAGATGTTTCAACTGCATTCTGTACACCAGGAGATATTACAGATCTCCACAATATGCAAGTGAGAGACCTTTCCACTGAACTCAAAGAAACTGCATGGACATAGTGAAAGTTACAGGAAAGAAATGACAAAATTATTATGCCTTGTGTAATGGAGGATTAAACTATCACAAAGAGGGCACACACTGGGGGCACCAAAAATTTCCCTCCCTTCTCTCCAAGACACCTTTTCCACCTGTAAAGTCAAGTGATATCACATCTTGCAATTGTTTCAGTGGAAAAGGCTGGATTTAGCCTGCAGATGTTACATTCTTCAGTCAGTAAGTTAAACCAGCGTAGTAAGGTGATTTTGCAATGACACGTTTCTCATCAGACCTTGATAAAGAAGAGTTTCCAAAAGCTATGAAACAGATCTAACAAAGTTCAGAACCAGCTGCTGTATTTGGATCAAAGAGCAGGCTGAATGCGCAAACCTGTGATTCATTACAGAGGTTGATCAAATTGTCATCTGATAAATAATGAAATTTGTTTTGATGAATCCACGGGTTTACAAGGTTGAAACAGAAAATTTTAGAACCCTGCCAGTGATCAAAGTTTCCATTTCAAGCAGTAGCAAAAGAAAGGTCTGTGAGAGCACAGATTCAGCTCTGGCATCCGTTATCAGCCAGAAAACACATTTCTATCTGTGGTGGACTACACAGGATGTATGCAATATGCTGAGGCTTGCTGTCGCAATGTATCTGTAGGATGCTTCGGTAGGGCTCACACTGCTGTTAAGAGCATTCAAGAAAAGATAAATGGCAACTCAATTCTTACCTATTTCTATTTTTTCCAGAGCTTCAAGACCTAATCTTTGGTACTGATTCACCTTGTCGATTTCATCATCATAACTAGGGGGGGAAAAAAGGAATCTGAATTTAATGCTTCCTACTGATCTAGAAGAAAGCTACCAGAGCTAAACTACACGTAGTAAGAGAAAGCAGTAACTTACTAGGCCACGTAGTAGGCAGAATTAGAAAGTAACAGCAGAACATCCACATCCTTATGAGTGGCATCAATGAGACTAAGGGAAGGAAAAAGAAGAATGAGTACAGGGGAGGAGGTTTTCTTTGCACCTCTGTAACCCATCCCCAGGCGCCTTTTAGGGACGCTCTTTTACAACTGAAGGCACATTGAAACAAGGGGTTTCAATTATGGGATGTTGTCTTGGGTGATGCTGCTGCCTCTTCATAGCCGCTGAAAAAACAAGGTAGAAGAGACACTTTGCAAGTGTCAGGACACAAAACTTGATGTGTCATTAGACTTACCACACCGTAAGTAGATCCATGGAAGTAACACTCCCTCTCTCAAACCTGGAGTTGCCTAATAGCTCAAATAGGTCAGCAGCAGATCCAAAAATAAAAAGAAACCCCACAAGCTATTAAAAATGCTATCAGAGAAATGGAAAAATACCTCAGAGTCAGTTAAGGAAGGTATGAGTCCATGCTTTGAATACCTGTCACCCCAGAACCATAGAATGCCTTGGATTGGAAGGGACCTCTAAAGGTCATCTAGCCCAACCTCCCTGCAGTAAGCAGGGACATCCTCAACTAGATCAGGTTGTTAAGAGCCTCATCAAGCCTGACCTTGAATGTCTCCAGGGATAGGGTCTTCACCACCTGCATCAGCAACCTGTTCCAGTGTTTCACCACCCTCATAGTAAAGAGCTTCTTCCTAATGTCCAATCTAAATCTACCCTGCTCTAGTTAAAACCATCACTACAAGTCCTTGCAAACAGCCTCTCCCCAGCTTTCTTGTAGGCCTCCTTCAGGAACTCCAAGGATGCTATAAGGTCCCCCTGGATCCTCCTCTTCTCCAGGAAAAGAACCCCAGCTCCCTCAGCCTGTCCTCAGAGGTGGTGGTGTTCCAGACCTCTCATCGTTTTCATGGCCCTCCTTTGGACCCGCTCCATCAGGTCCATGTCCCTCTTGTGTTGAGGGCTCTGGAGCTGGACACAGTACTCCAGGTGAGGTCTCAGCAAAGCAGAGCAGAGCAGCAGAATCACCTCTCTGTCTGCTGGCCATGCTTCTTTTAATGCAACCCAGGATGTGATTGGCCTTTTGGACTGCAAGTGCACATTGTTGGCTCGTGTCCAGCTTCTTGCCCACCAGAACCCTCAAGTCCTTTCTGCAGGGCTGTTTCCTATTACCTCACCCCCAGGCTGTATTGATAATAAGGATTGTTCTGACACAGATGCAGGACCCTGCACTTGGTCTTGGTGAACCTCATGAGGTTGACCTGGGCCTACCTCTCCAGCTTGCCCAGGTCCCTCTGAATAACATCCTATCCCTCTGGTATATTGACCACACCACTCCGCTTGGTGTCATCTGCAAGCATGTTGATGACGCACTCGATCCTGCCATTTATATCGAAAATATTAAACAGTACTGGTCCCAGTATGGACCCGAGGGACATCACTAGTCACTGATCTCCATCTGGACTTTGAGCCACTGACCACTACCCTCTAGATGCAACCATCCAGCCAATTCCTTATCCACTGAACAATCCACTCATCAAATCAATGTCTCTCCAACTTGATGAGGAGGATGTTATGGGGGACTGTGTCGAAGGCCTTGCAGAAGTCCAAACAGATCACATCCCTAGGTCTTCCTTGTCCCCAGTAATATAGTCACTCCATTATATAAAGCCACTAGGTCAGGCAGGACTTGCTCTTCGTGAAGCCATGTTGGCTGTCTCCAATCACCTTCTCACCCTCCATGTGCCTTTTCAGAGCTTCTAAGAGAATCTGCTCCATGATCATCCCCAGCAGAGGTGAGGCTGACAAGTCAGTAGTTCCCAGGGTCCTCCTTTCTACCCTTTTTATAAATGGGTGTATTGTGTCCCTTTGTCCAGTCACTGTCCACCTGACTGCAAGTGCATAAACATCCTGCTTATGCTGAACTTTAACCTGCTGAAGTTGTAAACACTATTTTTCTTCTACAAATTAGTGAACTCTGAACTTAAGTCTCTTTATGATCAGTGATGTTAATGTTTATGATCACTAATTTTCATGGAGAGAAATCTAGGCTTTCCTACTACTGACTCAGTACTCAAGAATTTAATCTGATCAGCTATGGCTTTGAAGTCAAGTTATACTTCCCCTATAAAGCAATAAGGAACAACAGCTCCTCAACCAGCCCCTTCTAGAGCCGAGGGTGGTTAGAAGGTCTCTTCACGGTTCCTACCACATTTTGTCTGTGTTGACTACATGCATGTCCTGGTGGTGTCTCAAAGTAACTCCAGCACATGCCATTTTTATGGCACTTTGGGAAAAGCACATGTTCAGAGGACCTTGTCTTTTACAAGCATTCAAACCCTTCAAGGACACTTGTCATTCTACAAAACAGCCCAGTTGTATTCTGTTAACACATTAGCTATCAAAATCATTTAACATCAATAGCTATTAACAGAGGTGTCATAGTAGCAGCTGATCAGTTATGACTTTATTCCACAAACCTTGGATCACAGTCAATAAGTGCCCATCCTCCATGGAATTTTTCATCATCTGGTAAGAGCAGTTTCATGTAGCTCTGCAACAGCTGGCTGATCAATTCCTGATGGCTCCTCAGGTTCTCCTTGTGCAGGGCTTCATGTTCTTTCTCTTTTGTAAATATGGAGTAAAGATCCTCTGTTACTGGGATACCTTGCATCAAATCTAAATGAAACCCACAAAACACCAAACAAGAAACCAACAGTTAGAAGATCACAATATACAAGATACATAACAGCCCAAGTCTGTTGATTATCTTCTAAATTCCTTCTAAATGCTTCATAATTGAAGATGCTCTTGAAAAAATGGCTATTCTTTCTGAATAGAATGTTGTCTGAAATTAAAAACTTAACAGGTGTAACAATCTCAGTGAAGAGTTCATTCACCAATTTAAGCAACACCTGCTATGTAAATTTAACTTTATCTAAGAGAGATGTTACAAGACAGTTCATGCTAGAATGAAGTTATGAGCAGATTCTACAGTGAGTTACACCACATATAATCCCTTCAAGACGAGTGTTTAATCTCCAAATGGAGAATGACTGTTTCAAATGGTGTCCACTACATAAACACAAATATTATATACACTCAAAGTGCTTTTAAGCTTCAGGGAAAAAAAAAAAGTCAGAAAGATAAAGCCAAGATGATTTTAATAAACTTTCCTAAATACCATAATTCAGTGTGGTTGAAATTGTGTTCTTACCTATGACTGCTTGCCTATAAGCATCCCTGAAACGATTCAAGTAGTATCTGTTGGCAGAATTAACGCCGTCCTTCATGACCCCTGCCAGCTTCCTCTCCCCTGTCCTTGTGAAGTCACCCTGTTACACAGAACACACCAATCATGCACGTAGGCAACTCTGAAGGAGCAGTCTCGGCTCAAAAGCTCTGGCATTCTGAAATTCAGAACTGAACAGAGACAACTCGGAAATCGTGTTCAACTATTTCAAACAGAAGTTGAAAACATTGCATTTCAAAGAGCATCTGCTTCTCATGGCATTGTCTGACACTGCAGGGAATCTTATTGTAGAATCCTAAGTGAGTCAAAAGCATAAGTCCTAATGGACAACAGTAATCTGGATATATATGCCAGCTAACATTAAAGCAGAACTTTAAAAAACACCTGTCACTGGGATGCTTGAATACCTCAAAAACCGACAAACAAGCAGACAAACCACAAAAACAAACAAAAAAGCAAAACAAAACCAACAGCAAATCACACACTTTTGGCCTTTAACATAAAAGGAACACTACTGGCAAAATGGAGAAGATGGGAGCTTACTTAAGAATGGTTTTTGTCTTCTCTGTTTCTGCTACCAACACAAGAGAAATGTAGCATACTGAAGGAAGACAGTGTATATCCTCAAGCTCAAAAATAAAACAGAGTTTCTAGGCCACAGAAGGCTTAGAATTTGAATTAAATAAAAAGAATAATCAGTTTTGGGGGTTATAATTCATTAGAGGATTCTATTTTCAGAGACACTCTGAACACTGGCACAGAGCCAAGCCAACTACTATGAAGAACATCTCAAGTGTGTTTCACTTTCAAATTTAAAGAAATACTCCAAGTAAACTGCAAATAAATTTAATCTATGAACCTCACTGAAGAAATCTTCAAGCAGAATGGCTGAAAATTTACATCTATAAATTGAGCTCTGTGCTTCAGATTTGAAGTTAAATATTCACAACCAAAACAAGTGTATCAGGCTGGTTTATTTTTTTTTTAATTAAATAAATTACATATTTCTGATCTTGTTAGAGACTGCATTACAACTAATTCAGGAAAGTCTTTAGAAAAATATATCTAATTAATATCACTCCACTACCTACATATCCTGACATTCAGTCCTTCAGAGTTGGGTTTTGTTTTGATTGGGGTTAAGTACTCTAGCTGTTTAAAAGTATTACAGCCATGCTTGAATTTAAATAGAAGTAGGGCTTAATATAGAAATTAAACTCTTAGTTCATCTATGCTTTGTACCCAGATGAAATACTAACAGAACAAAGGTGAAATACAGCCAGCACTGCCAGAGGACACCTGGCTGATCAAATCTTCTCTAATTTCTGTTGAAGGGCCTCGTATCTCCAAGACAAAAACATGCAGAATGTTTGGCTAACTTTTTTGACATATCCTAGTGTTCTCCATTGGACATAGAACCTGTACCACAAACTACTGATCAGAACAGGTAACACTCTTCACTCTTTACCTTCAAGGCTGCTGTGCCAGCATACTGCCGGCTTATGGCATCTCCATTGTTCGCCCATATTATCTGGTAGATTCTGTTGCATTTTACTGGCAAAGGCTGTTCTGGGGGCATCACACCCAGTTTCTTAAGCTGGAATTTGACATACACGTTAATACAAAGTTCAAGATAGATAGATATACAAAAAAAATCATCATTATCAGAGCTTAATAAAGTGGGAACACTTGCCAAGCATTGCATTGTTAAATTAAATGACACTGAAAGCAAGATATCTTCAGAACAAGCAGTACTTCAGTTTTCCCCATTCACAGGTACAATACAAACTTCAGTCTTCTTACACACCCTAAATTAGTGAAGCAGCACATATGGAACTGCAACATAGTCACTAAATGTTAGGCCAACTGCAGGGATATCCTGGATTAAAACTAAAAGCAAACTTCAATTTACAACCAATAAAAAAAATGCTCAAGTACTCTTTGCAAGTTGGATAAAAATTCATAGAAGTCTGTTCATTGACTTTAAAAGCCTTATCAAGTTTCCACCTGAGAGTAAACAAGTGCTATGGTTCTGAGGAAGTGCAAAGGTAAGGTACATGTAACTCTCAGTTTCCCACTTAGTCAGTCACCTTCCAATGCTTAGGGCATTTCTCAATTATAAATTGGTTCTCAAGTACTTCAGCTACAATGTAAGAATGATGTAGCACATCACAAGCTAATACCACAGCAATGATTACTGAAGTCTTCTTCACAATGGTCTACCTAACTCTTGATACAATGGTTAGAGCCATTCATTCTTCCTCCTAATGAAGGACCCATTTCATTCTTTATCCTTCACTCAAAGTATAGCCTGGTTTGTTCACTTTGGGCTGGGTTGTAACTGAGGCTTCAAAGTGTCAGTTACAGTACTTATTAATCCTTCACAAGAGAAGACAATTGTCACTGAGCTCCTGTATGAAAAAGCAAATGGGAGGTAGGGCAAAGGAGGAAGAAGACTAAAGGAAGAACTCAGTCTGCTTGGACATGCCTTCTCTATGCAGGGAGAAGTACTCCAGAGCATAGCAGGTCACAGCCATCCAGGATATTAACATCATGAATTAATGATTCCTCTGCACACAGAGGAGAAATCTAATCTCCATACTTGCTGCACTACAGTATTTCACTTCAAAGTGACTAAAATAGCATCCAACTTCAGTTAGATTTTAGTCTTTAACATCTTATTTGGGGGAAGGTGTTTTATTTTTAAGTTACTGCATGACATTAATTAAAATAGCTAAATCAAAACAAGAGAATCCTCTCCAAGATGTGGACAGAAAGTCATCTCTCTGAAGGAAGAGACTGGGCATCACTGGGTTAGAATGACTGCAAGTTATTTTAGTTGTACATGTTACTTTCAGCTTCACAGCTCTCCACATAGTTTGAGAAGATGCTTTTCAGTAGAGGTTGGTTCGGCTCTTTTCAAACACACAAATTTCCCTGTGAATAACAACTAAATTCTGATGTGCTCAGTACATGAAAAAAGTACAGTAGCTATACATGCCTGCTGTTCCATGACCACTCTTGCAATAGCAGCCTGCACAACATTGGTACGATCCAGACAGTCCATGCAGTTAACTCGAAAAATTCCTTCCTGCTTACAAATCACACCAGCTTGGTCAACCCTTTCAACAGACAAACAGAGCAAAAGCATGCTGAGACACTGAAAATCCAGTGGATTTTATCAGCTTCTACAAACAGTAAGCAATTTTACACAAGGAGTATTATTCATAGTTGCAGCCATCAGCCCAGCCTCACCCCCCTCAGAATTAGCTAGTGTTGTTCCCACCTATCCTCTCCTCTAGGCTGGATACCAATGTACATCCAACTGGGGCCATAAACCTGACAAGCAATCAGATGTTAAATTCAATTCATGCATGTATAATACAAGCTTTCAAGAGAAAAGGCATTTGATTTCAAAAACATAGCAGCAAAACAACAACGACAGCAACATTTCGGCAGCAAAAGACATTCAACAATACACAGTGATTGAAGACTGCAGCCATATTCATTACCAAAAGGCAGGAACTCCAAACAGTACAAACTCAAGGTCAAACAAGCCGACTGTTTTCAATAGTAAGGTGGCATTTCAAGGGTTTGTGGGTCAAATACAAAGTTGTTTCTCATTATATATCAGAAACCCTACAAGTGTCAAATGTAATAAGCCTAAGGCAGAAGAGTCTGAGCATATTTGTTGCTGTATGCATAGAACACTAATAATTCAGAACACAAGAACTGACACACTGGCTGGGCACCAAGAGAGGAATATAAAACATACCAGTTATGAAAAAAACCAAAGAACAAAAAAAACCCAATGCCTCTAAATATGTACTCTTTTTTTCTACAAATATTTCACACTGGTCTGAAAACAGTTAAGTACCTACCAGCACCACTTCATGTCAAGAATAATATCATGGATGGCATCAGTCAGTGTTTGAACATTTTCAAACTTCATTCCTCTGCTAAAATACAGAATTTCACAAAAGTTAGTTTGAACTAGAGTAGTGATTTCTCAGTACTTCATTATTTTATATTATTTGTAGTGCTAACAAAGATTGTGTTTTGGTTCAAGTGGGAGAGACAGACATTCTCTCCTGCCATAAACTCTAAATAGTAGCCAATATTGGGAACTTTTTTGACGTAGAGCTCAACACCTAAATTCAAGGCAAGAGATTCAGATCTTTGAATTCTCAAGAATTTGCTGTCTTGAATACCGCTTCCATAAGAAAGAACAAGCATGCAGCTAGTCAGGGATGTGCAACATTCCAATCTCATTTTAGCCACGCTCTCAACGGAAGTAACTACTACAGATCTGAAATTGGGGTGGCCTGCCCTGCTTTACCAGTGATTCTACATAAAAAAAACCACCTACATCACCCTCTCCTCCCCCTGCCCCACTGGGTTGTTTTCAGTATTGCTCTCTATTCAGTCGTGCTCACAGTGCACGAACAGTCCTGGGCACTACAGCAGTTCTTGGGAGAACAGCAAACACACAAAAGACAGCTCCTTTAAACAAAAGAATAAATATCAAATCTATTCAGGTTGTCAACAGTTCTGCAGAAAAGAAGTCTCAAAAGCCATTACTATTTTGAGGGGTTTTTCCCTTTTCCCCTCCCCCTCTCTGACAATATCTACTAATGACATACTTATTCAGCCAGTAATGCTTTCCCAGGCCAGTTGCAATCCCTAGATTAAGTTCGGAAATGAAAATTAAAGCAGTTTTTAGACCACGTACTCGTACACAAATGCAGTCTGCTTGAGGGCAGGACAAGAAATACATGCCTGCATGACAGGTCACATGCTTGGGCATGTGAACGCTGCACATGCCAACATCAGAGTGGAGTCATGAAAACAGCAACTATTTATACCAATCCTGAAAGAACCCATCGTATGTTTATAGAAGCAAGGAAGAGAAAGAGAACAGCTTTAGTAAAGAATTAAGAGCAGAACATTAGTTGGAAAAGCAGGTCAGGCACAGCTTTACATTCATAGCATGGTTAAAGAAACTCTCTTGCTTAAGAAGCATAGCAACTGCTAAGGTTTGCCTAATAAATAACTGTATATTTAGCAGAAGATCAAACAGCAGTGCTTAGTTACCCAAACTTGAACCTTCTACAGTGCTGCAGTTGACAAAATGCATTCCTCCTATTTAAGAGTGTTTCATGCAGAAGCAGAAATAATAATGGCTCTTCTCCCTTCCACTCTCCTTTCATGCTAATAAAAAAAGATTTAAAGTGACATTTTTAAAAAGGTGTCTTACCAGTGCTCATGGAAGTCAAATGAAACATAAGTCAGATTTGCATTGTTGTACAGAAGAACTTGTTTAAGGTATGCATCTCCAATGATCTTCTCTCTGCCTGTCTGATCCACCAAATTAATAATAACCTGTTCAAAAGTTTAATTAACACGTCATCTGCTACGTGAATTGCTTAGATATACACCATGGAATAGCAAATAGCTCAAAAGGTAAACATTTGTAGGTAATCTTGAAGTTACATTCTTTCCTAGATTGTACCCAAGACCAAATAAGCTCCAACAGTTACCTGTGTATCTGATTTTTTTTTTTCTACAGAGCAGCTCTGAGTTCACAGGACAGGTACACAAAAGTGGGGCTTACACATTTCTGTAAGTTAGTGCTGTTTTGTAGAGAACACTGACAAGGATATTTGGAAAATTTAGAACAATTCTATTTCTGTAACACCCTTCTGATTGCCAACAAGCTTCTAAAAAACCACAACCCTTATCACCAGCAACAAACTGAAAACATTATCATGAGATGACTATTTCATCACATAGCACACACCTGCTTTTTGTAATTCTTCAGCTGCTCTTCAAAGTGTGCACGGAAACAGGACACAGTTTCATTCTCACCTACAAGGCAGAGCAGTGTTAGAAACAGCCCATTCAGCAACAAGACCTGTTTGAAGCACCAAACTATGCCCAGACCTATACTGCAAAATGCCACGTGCTGGTTTTGGCCAAGATGAAGATCATTTCCTTCATGGTAGCTAGTATGGGGCTATGTTTGGCTAGCTTCACTTACAGTGCCGAGCCACACAACATATGTACAGAGTTTGACTTTTAAAGGTCTTCCATCAATTTGCTCAACTTCAATGTTGTAGTTCTACTACTCTAACATGCAGGAAACACCATTCTTAAATCTTGCTTTATTTTGCTTTTTGTGCCAAGTAGACTGAACTTCAATAAGCCTGTTTAATCCTTCCACATATGTACCACACACCCACAGAAACATCTCTTCCAAAAGACAAGTGCTTGTATTTGTTTTGCTTTTTTTTTGAAAAAAAGCAATCTGAGGTACAAGAAAAGTTTGCAAATTGCAGAAGGGGACATGCAGGAGAGGGGATAATACTGAAAGGGTTATTCAGTTCTCCTAGAGAACAGAAGTATTGGTACCTAAACCCCAAACACACTATCCAGCTGATTGACAGCACCACTGATTTCTCAGTCTCATCACCTACTTGCAAATCTATCAAATTAAGGACAATTCCTCAATATTTTTTTAAATTAATCCTATTAGCAAAAGAAGATAGATATATATATATATATGAGCATAAAAGAACTGCTCAGCTCTACAAACAGATGTCACACATGCAAGTTCAGTTGGAACTAATCAGTTGTTGCTTCCAAATATCTGAGGGGGAGATTGAGAGTTGTTTTGATTTTATCTTCCTCACTTCATGAATTTAAAGTTCCATCATGTGGCAACAAATCTTCCCTCTCAAGTAATGTCCAGGTTATTTGGTCTTAAAATAAATAAATCACAAGAAACCCCAATCTGTTGACACATCTTCATTAAGTTTGCCACAATGCTACTTGCCAACCTCAAATTACGTGCTTTGCCCAAGTTCCTAAGCAAGTTGCAAGGCCCATTTTACCAGGTCTTACTCAAGACAGAGAAAAAACCAGTCCTTTACCCTTCCAACATAACAACCCCCCTGAAAGAGCAGATTTTTTTTTTCCAGCCCTAAAAATAGTCTTCAGCGACAAAAAACCAGACCTGCTAATGCTAGAGGAGAATGTGAATCCAACACACAAGATGAACTTGCAGAAGTACCCACTCATGATCTAGGAAGCCAGTCAAACCAATCCAGTGGCAGTCTGGTTATACAAGATCATGAACATTCCAGCTTCCTTCTGAGAAAGGTTTCTCCTTTACAATCCTAAACCTAGAGAAGATCCTGTTGACCTCTACCTTTGAGGAAAATTCAGGCTGTTAATACCTAGTTCATACAAGCATCCAGATTTGCCACAGTCCTGTCAATATTCTTCCGTGTTTTGTCTTTTGCATTATTTTTGAGTGGAAAAGGAAGCACTTCCAATTTGACAAAGCTCACTAGGTAGTACTTAATTTCAGAGAAGACCAAACCACACTACAAAACTGGTGTTACATTAGATGTCTGTGTTTCCTCAAATAGAAATAGCAGTTCTTAACACAGAAGGAACCCCAGCATAAGTTAACTTTGATGTCTTACAAGTATCATTGTCCACAATGTCTAAGCAGGTTCTCAAGAGAGAAAGCCAAACTATCTCCCTTCCCAACTCAGAAAAACACTGCAACACATAAGACTAGACATAAAACAGGTACTTCATTAAATACTGAAATGCAAGACCTGTTGGAATTTACAATGGACCAGAAATCGGAGCTCTGCAGAGCTGCAATTTGAGTAGGAGTTAATTGGAGTCAAGTCATTACTCCTATTCCTGGCTTCTAGTGCCACTGAAAGACTAGTGGAAAAGCAACACTCCAATGAACCTATTTCTATTGGAACTCTGATCTTTAGGTATTCCACTCCAATACTTACTCTTGTCCAGTCGAGGCCGTGGGTTGTATCTATATCCAACTTGGCTCCAGAAAACGGGCACAGAGCCTCTTGTTTGTATAAATGAGAGAGTATGATTGTGAACATGAATCAGTTGCTCTGTCTCAACATAATTTGCCACATTCCCGTTTTTATCAACACCTCTTCGCTTATACCGCATTCCTAGGAGGAATGAGAAGGATCAATTCGTATTTAAGGATTAGCCTTAATCATTAACAACTTTTGTTACTTTAAGAGGCAACGCAAGAAGAGAGTTCCAGCCAAAATACATGCTCAATGGTAAAAGTTACTCCTGTCCTGGTCTTATTCTCAAAACCTACGTTGACTCTACAGATAAAGGTTTTTTACTGATCCACTCCAAGAAGCAGACAGTAACCTGACAGGGCAAGGCAGCCTGCTGGCACAGTAAAGTCACAGATAGATCTAGCCCACCCTAAAGACATTACTTTCTCTTCTGTCAAGTTCAGCAGAAAATTTTACTTCAGTGCTCAGTGTTTTCCATGAACCTAAAGGCCACTTCTGACAGATGTTCCACTTCTAAGAGATCCCACACACAGCCCAAGATTTGCAAGTTCCACAAAACAGAAAACTTACCCCCCCTTTTTTGAACCTAATTAGATTAGGCTAAACAACTAATTCTGCAGATTAAAACCAGATACTGTTCTGACTGATCATTAAGTAGAACAGGCACATGCATCTATAGGGAGGTCTGCACATCCCTTACTCAAAGAAGAGTACATTACTATTTCAAAAAGGTGCAAGTGGGAGCAAGGGATGGGGAAAGACTAAGTAAAAAGGGCTGGAGAAAGACTCAAGGCCATGGTTTATAGCATGGAATTTCAGTTCCACAGAAGTGGAGCAACTCTGTTCAAGTCCAGAAGCACTGGATCAGACTTTTGAACTGAACCTCAACAGCACCAGCTAAGGACCATGGGAGAGGCGGGAGGAGGTTAGAAAATAGGAAGGGAAAGGGAAGTAAAATATCTGTTATAAGGACTTTTATATGGTCACAAAATATCAAAGGGGTATTACAGTCTTTAATCAGACTGGGGCTTTTAGACTGAAGCATCAGGCACCCTTTACTGATGTTCTGCCACCAAAAGTGGCTCTTACACCAAAATCCAAACTACATTATTGCACAGGAAACTTCAACTCCCTTACTCTGGATATCTCAGCTTTTGAAGACATCGGGCTCTGACTCTTAAACTTAAGAGCAGCTCTCTTCTTTATCTTGGGATAACTTTCCTTAAGGTCTTAGGCATGTTGATAATTTAGTGTAGTAAGGTTTTTTTATTTGATTTGGTTTTGTTGTTGTTGTTTTTTCATCACAAGCTGACAAAGAATCAGTTTATTTAACATAGAAGTATCTTGGGCTTTCAGATCAGTGTTTCTGCTATGTTTTTTTGGGGCAGGGTTCTTTAAACTACAATGTTTTAGAAATGAAAACACTTTGAACTCTTGGGTAAAATTAAGCGTTACAGAATGACTTAGACACAAACTCATAATTATTCTTAAAAACATTGCATTAACTGAAACAATCTTTTTGTGTTAAGGGAGAAAATCCTACAGTTTATGCTGTGGACTAGCAATCAGAAGAGCATGGTGTCATTAATATTGAGAGGGAAACTAAGAAGTTTGCCTTCTGCATTTCAGTTTCCTTAAAACAATCTAATATGAATAAGGCACACTGCAAACTAGATACTACCCTGAAGCCCTCAAGTATTTACTCTGAGTTGTTCTGAAAAATATATTTTCCTGGGAACTGAATTAAAACATTAAAGTGAGCTGTAGTACAACGGCCAGTCCCATATCAGGTTAAGCTCAACAGTTTGTTTTTGTGGGCTTTTTTGTTGGCTTTGTTTAATTGGGGGTATTTTTGTGTGTGTGGTTTTGTTTGTTGGGGTTTTGGTTTTTTTGTGGTTTGCTTTTGGGGGTTTTTGTTTGGTTTTGAGTTGGGTTTTGGGGTTTTTTTTGTTTGGTTTGGTTTTTTTGACATGTTGAAAACCTGACTGTAGGAAAGGAGTGGGACATGGTGAAGAATATCTTAAAAGAAATCTGAAAAGGCTCAGATTTGAACAGGACCTACTGAAGTGTAAAGAGTGTCACTCTTTCTTTCTGTGCTCCTAAGGACAGGGAAAAATTTTTGCTTGCCTCACTACTATTAGAATAAGTCAAACAAGGTGAAAGACCAAAGCACAGTTCCTATTTCACACTTTGGCCCTATATAAACATCTCCTGGGATGCAGACATGCACACACACACGTGCCTCTTCAAGTCTCTATTCAGCTGCTGTCAAAGCCCACAAAAGACAACCTTTGAAAATTTAGCTCACACCCAGGACTACTGTCATATATCAGGACAGATCTGTAGACAAGGTCCTAATCAAGATGTTCTTTGCTAAGATGGAACTTTATCTCAGAACTGTGACCTCCAAAGATGCATTCAGTGCTCAAGAGGAGACTGGTAAAACTTGTAACTGCTCTATGTGTAGTACTGTATGCACTACAGCCTTTGCCTACCATACGCAGGAAAGGCTGTAGTGCATACTTTGACAAGAGCTGACTATCTGCTAAACAATACAAAACTCTTTCTTAATCTTCTGCATCCATCTCCAATGTTCAGGAACAATCCCAATACCTTGAACTATGTTTGCCTACCAGCTCTGTGCCGACTCCGGCGTGAAATAAGTGCCACCAGAAATGTTGGATGAATGTCATCTACACAAGTTGATTCCTGAGGAGGAGTTTCAGGACTGCTCTTATCATCATCAGAAGATTCACTATAGTTTACTACAAGTTCTTCAATTTGCACAAATCCTTGTATGATGGGTATAATCCAGAAGTCCACTTCAGTATTCTGAAGGTTAAAAAAAACCAAATTTACATTCCTGTTGGTTCTACATTACCTACAATTATTTCTGCCATTTCTTATGTTTATAAACAGTTACTTCACATCCTTTTCATGTTTTAAGAAAGTTTTTCCCTATCTTTGTCCTATTTCTGTAAGAGGTACCAGCATTTTTCCTCCGTTAATCATAGGGCTTTTAAATCAGGAATAAAGGGAAAGCAGCTTAAGATATTTTTATGGAGATGAAGCAAGCAGAAACAAGTCCAGGCCAAAAGCTCTCCTCTACTCCCAGCCATCTAGAGGCAAAAGAAAACTGCAATATTTGAAAGCTTTTTTCCCCAGTTTACCCAAAGGTAGTTTTCAATACAATGTTACATCTGATCTTTAAGAACATTAAAAGCTTAAAGTAGTATTTTCTCCTGTCAAAGAGAAGGACAGTCAATTCAAATCCAGCAGGAAATACAAGTAATTTATTACCTAGTTTCTGCTTTAAGGTAGTTTTACAATATTTACATGGACATGGAGGGTATTACATTTATATAGTTAGAGAAACATTGAAAAGTGTAGTGCTGTTAGCCTGTTTTCAGCAAAACATATTAGCATAAGCTTTATATGGGCCAACTTACTCCCCAGGGCAACTGGTTCGAGGCTCTGCACATTAGTGCTTTGCCATCCTAAACCCCTCTATTTTTTAAACAGAACTGAGATCCAAATTTCCTAATTCAAGGTTATCCATTGATCTCTTATAACATGAAAAGTACAGCCAGCTACACTCCTGCATTACACACAACTTTCCACAGAACATCTAGGTTTATCCTGCTCTGACTCCATAACCACTAGAGCACGTAAAATTATTAATCAGAGATGCAGGGCATAACATGCCTGCTGTCACCCTTAGAAGAACCAAAGACTTGATTTAAACTGGCATATAGTAGTTTGTAACTCAGTCCTTTATCTACAACGCTAATTTAAAATGAAATGAGATCGTATATTGAAGGTAGGACAGGTTGTCTATATTTCTATGTGCTCATTAGCCAGGAAAATGCTTTATCTACTCTGAATAGCTGTTCAGAATAACTTGTTCTACACTATTGTTACATTAATCACCCACTCTGTTCAAGGAGAACAGTATTCTCTGCTTTGGAAGACAAAAATATTGTCTCAAGATAACACTGGAATTCAGGGTTTCTTTTCTGGCTCCTCCTTCTTATCAAGTTCAGCTCTGTCCAAGGATAACCCATTTCACAGGTAAATACATCTTAAGCTTGCCTTCAGAAATCAGCACAAAACGTATCACATCAAGTTACTCTGCATTGCTTTATTGTAATAAAACTTTAAATTCAGTTGATGTTCATTCATTAGCAATTATCACAGGCTCACTGGAAGGCTGCTGGAAGGCTGGCTGGGGGGAGAAGGTAACACCAGCTGCTCAGTTTCAGAAGGCACAGCCCTAGACCCTGACCTGTCTGCCAGGCAGGTTTAAGTAAACTTCTATGAGGCCTTAAATAAATATTTCAACTAAAGAATGCTTCTTATAATACACATTATTGCTAGAAATAAGACTTACATCAATGCTGATGAGATCTTCAATCATGTGCTTGTTCCAAAAGAATCTGTCATCAACCTGTTTAAAACAAAAAGGGCAGTTTTTGCAATCTTTTAATTAAGGTTTGGCAGTATCTTTGGTAAAGACATCAGTGTTATTCACGACAAGTATATACACACACAAGTCTAGAGTTCCCTGCTTTTGACTGTAACAGCTCAGTTCAAGATGTGCTGCTAGAGACTTTATTTTCTTGCACTGAAGCTGGTTACAGGGCAAGAGCTTCAGCTGCTGTAGATTATACCAGCAGAGAATGGGACTAGTCAAGTTTGGACCACACACATTATTGAACAGCACATCTTCAAAACAAACAAAAAAAAAGCCCAAAACACAACACACAAAAAAACCCCACACAGCTTACTTTTCGCCACAGTGGTAAGTTAGTTTTCTCACAGGCACTCTGCCTCTGCACAGAATTTGTTAGGTCATAGGTCAGGCTGTAGTAAAAAGAGTCTGAATCCATGAACATTTTGAACAACTCCTCCAATAATCTCTTCTCCAGCTTCTCCTTCTCTTTGCTTTCTTTAATCTGAAAGAGAAGTAATGGCTTTGTTACATGTTTCTCTGACTGGAAGAGATTCCAGCCAAAAGAAAACAGGAGAAAGCTTTACCTTCTTTTTATTTGGAGCAGACACATTTGACTTAATTTGAGTAAGGGTCTTCAGCAGAAACTTTGTGTCATCTGGGGACTGTGTAATCTTCTCTGGCTTGTTTATCCCAAAATGGTGCTTTTTACACAGCTAAATAATGATATTGAATTCAAGTCAACACAAATACTCTTGAAAAAATTCAAGGAAATTTTAATTAAAGTGTACATAAGCAAGACTGCAATGTCCACAAACCTAGGGAAGACAATCTGAAATACAGGGGGAACATGCAGGTTCCCATCTGTAGCATAATTCTCCCTCTTTTTTTATAAAAGGTATTTTCTCCTGTGATTGTATTTCTGCCTCAAATTTGACATGACTTGAGTATCCAGACCCACCTCAATTTCTCATCCAAATAACAGTGTAAAGTAGGATAACTCACTTGTATTGTTTTTCCTTTATCCATTCTCTTTTGGAACAAACTCTGCAATATTTAAAGTAAGGGTTTCCCTTGATGCCAAGTTTCAGAATTAAGATTCCAGAACAGGATGGAAGCAAGAGCATTCATTACAAAAACAAAACAAAGCTAAACAAAAAACCCTATATATATTCTCTCCTGAGTCAGAGGGCAAAAATCTGACAGCTTCTTCCCCAAAACACACACATGAAGCCCTATCTTAGAGATATTCAGGAATAATCTCAGGAGTATAGTTAAAGTACTTGGGAGAGGGCACTGCAAACCTGAGTTCTTGTACAGGTTTCCAGGCACAGAAGCACCAAGCAGGTGTGGTATGTTCTTGTCTATACAAGTAAGATCAGGAAGGTATTACATCTAGGCTTCAAGTCATTTTCTTGTATCCCAGATCTTGTGAGGTTCCAAAGCCCAGACTCTGAAGCGGTGCTTCAATAGCCCTTTGTGCCCCTAGAGTTTCTCTAAAGTTCCACGTTACCCTTAGCCCCTTCAGGGAAGGATTCTCAATGCTGTCATATGGGCACCATAAAGACTATCAAAAGTCATCTGGTCCTCCCATCATCATCCTCCCCGCAACACACTCAAAAAAGAAGCACAAAGCCTGAAGACAATTGTTCTCACAGCAGTCTACTAACCACAGTGCAAATTATCTTTCACTAAATCCTAATACTCTTAAGTTTTCCATCCTAGTCATTAAAAGGTAATCAGGAGTTGTTGGGCTTTTTTTAAGGAAAGAAACCAAACAAGATCTCTGTCCTGGTCTACAGCTTTGTCCCTTCTGATCATTCCAGTGGATCCAGTCCTGTTCTCAAATGATCTGTTGCTCAATTCCACCAAAAACTTTGTTCTCATGTGGTATTTTCAAGGGTCTTCATGAGATTTGGATATAATTTTGTTGTACTTTCCCTTCCTAGAAGAACTTGTAATTTCTCTTTAAAAAATAAAACCTCTTAAGCAAAAAATGGTATTTAAAAGGCACAAATTATTCAATATATCTGTATAAACCAGGAAAAAGAAATGAGGCATGGGCTTACTGTATTTCACATTTAAATTTTACTAAAGCAGAACAGGGAAGTCAGAATTCATTGAAGAGAGTCATACCTCTAATTCCAGATCCTGAGGCTCCGTTTCAGAAAGTGGAATCACTGCAATCTTCGTTATTTTGCAGACCTCATGGTCTCCTGGAAGTTTGCCAATCAATGCTTTCTGACGAATTAAAAGCAGCCACCATGGCAGATCTGGAAAAAGATTAGTAGATGCTTTCATTTGTCTGTCAGGCATTTACTTTGATTAGTCTGCCAGAAGCTTCTCTGCAATGCAAAGCTCCGGCCAGGAACCATTTGACTAGAAGACTCCAGTGAATGATGATTTGCTATTGATGTTTTGTTATTATGCATTGCAATTAAAAACCAAACAAAAAAACCCACAGTCCTCTAAAAACCAATATTTATTCTGCCTCTACTATAATAAGAGGATTAACTATTTCATGGACTCACCTGTTAAAGCTACCACTGCCTAACTGCTATAGATTAAACAATCTCTAAGATAATGCACATCCCCACCAATGTCACCAACAGCAGCACAGTTTGAAAATGGCTGGAGCTCAGACAGCAGGGTAAGATTGCCCCTTTGTACCTCCTGCTGTGCATAAAACAGCAAACAAGACAGACACGTGTAATGTCTGATTACAAGATTCCCGAGTGAAGAAATCTGGTGAGCAAACACAAACTGCATCATAAAGCAGCCTGTGTGTGTTTAAAGCTTCACATCATCACTCCTGAAATATATGCTTTTAAGTGGTGTAGAAATTAATGAGCCAAAGATTAATGAAGGTATTGGTAACAGGTGCATTGCATACACACAATTCAATCTACAACATTTGTAATTACAGCTTCAACAATTTCAAGAGATGGGAAAACAGGAAAAAAACTTTTCCACTGACTGCTGCATAGTTCCTGGACACGAACTTCCTAGATTTTAATCCCTTACTTAGATCAGTAGCATGCTAGTAGTATGCTGGGCTTTGTGAGTCAGAAGTGAAAGTTCTGTTAAGAGAAATGGAAAAGGCACAGAGTCTTGGAGACACACAGACACTCACTCTCTCCCAACTGCAAAGCAACCCATTGAGTTTAACTGAGGAGGTCATATACAGACACTAAAAGTCTGCTATGGTGGGCTTAAATATGCTTGGACACTTGTGACAGTAGATTGTGTTATGTATTATCACTTTGAATAAAATACACAGCCTTTGGAGAGAAAAAAAATTTCAATTTTGAACCTTTATAGCAAATACAAAGTCTGTTTTCCTTGCTCAACTTCTAAACAGTATTTTCTCCTCCAAGTGCTTCAGAAAAACCCAAGATAATGGGTTTAGTCACAGGACACCCAGAATTGTTCTCCTTTCCCAGATTTTCCAATATACTCTTGGCATAGAATTCAAGATCTATCAAAGCTGTGAGCATCTTTCCAATAGCTGCAATTAAAAAACTTTGAACACTTCAACACAAATCTGACAAAATATGTATGAGCAGCAATTTCTTCTATCTAAAGAAAAGGAATAATCACTGTAAATAGACTATCATGCACTGTAACACTCCATTGCTTATTTTGATTCTGTATTACTATCTTAATAAAAGAGATGTGCTTATGGTGGATACTAAGAAACCTTTAAAAGTTACAAATCCTCATAATTACAAATGAGCTGTGAAACTCAGATGTTGCCCCCCAAAAAGGGAGGAGGGGAAGGGGAACGAAGGCACGCACCACTTACTTAATATATGTAATCTTCTAAAGGGAGTCCTGCACTACTTCCTGATCACAGCATCAGATTCACAATCTCTACAAAAACCAGGTAACTCGGAAGGGATCTCAGGATATCACCCTGCTCAGGCAGCAGGGTCAGCTCTGATGTTGTACCAGGTTACTCAAAGCCATGACGTGAGCACAGTCCGCAAAAAAATGGTCAGAGGTTAACACCTAAGGACAAGTGTGTGATAAATGCCATCATGATAGTTATCCTCACTGACAGCAGGTACTGGAAGAGCTTTTCTGTACAGCTACAGGCAACACAGCTTGGAGAACACCTGCCTTCACCACCAGCATTCCACCTAGCAGCTATGGGGGTAAGGGGGAAATGAGAAAAGAGAAGCACAGGAGGACAAATTCAATGAATAAGTAAGAAAAGGGAAATTGAAATACTGCCAAACCCACGAGTAACAGATGAAGATGTCTACTGCTTCATCTGAAAAGGTCTACCATTTCCTATATTGCTTTCCAGCAGGCAAAGCCAAGAGAATCATGGGAAACCCAGGGCAACCTGAGCTTAACAGGAGGGTAGTACAATAGGGCATCCAGGCAGCTATTCCTGTTGGGCAGTCCTACAACCCCCTCTATTCCCACCTACAGAGGGTTAGCCACACAGCTTACTCCCTATCAGGAGACCACCAGCATATGTCAACAAACAAGATCCTCTTTTAAGAAAGGATACCATCTAGACTTCCAGTGAAATAATCAGTGTGATTCCATTGGGAAAAAAGTATAATGTAAAGGCATTTGCAAGCAGATACATCTTTGTGAAAACTGGGAAAAGAAAAACACTTCTCTGGCTACTTTTCAGTTTACCTCATATTAATAAAACCTGGCAGCAGTAAAAAAGAACTCAGAAGCTACATACAGCCAAGTGATTTATCATTTTTTAAAATGCACTGGAAGTCATCTTGATTTAAGTTTCAAAACTCTATTTGTATTATAACCAGAGCCACAGAACACTGAAAGAAAACAGGAAATCCCCAGCAGATCAAAAGAAAACAGTCAGGAAGTAATTATGCAGATAAAGTATGCCCTGAAGAAAAAGCTTCAACAATAGCCATATTATAGCATATTATGATTGCCAGCAATATCTAAATAACCAAGTCCCTAAACAGAGTATGCACTTCTGCAGTTAAAAAAAGTAGTTGTATGAACTATGGCAGAGCAGATGGCAACAGCTAATTTAAAGTACTATATCCAAGTACACAAATACTTCCTATTCCTCACTAAAACAGGAATTAAGCTCCTCTTCTGCTTCACTGTCAGCACACCACTGCTGTTTATTTTGTCTAACATTTCCCAACCAATCTAGCACTTAGTTTCTCCAAATGCCTTGGCAGTATCTTCTCAAACTGCACATAAGTTTCCTGTAAATGCTACTGCTGGTGAGCATTTTGATTTCACTAAGAAATTCATGCTACCATTTTCTTTTCTTGTTACTTAAATAACAAAGCAAGAATAACGTTTTAAGTTGCTGACTGGATGAAGTTAGAAATGGCAGCAGTTACCTCTCATTGAGGAGATATCAGGTACTGAAGCACTCAGTGTTTCTATCAAGATTCAGAGGCAGGCTAACAAAGAGTTTTCCGTTCCTGGGGACAGGGAAGGAGGAACTCCAGTTCTCTTCTACTTACTGAGTCTATGGAACCTTACCAGCAGAGTTTAATTTGTCTTAATTAACCATCCCTAAAAGAGCACACCAAACTGATACATGTACAGATGTTCAACTGCATACAAGAGTGCTTTGCCCAAGAAACAGAGAGACATGTGGTAGCAGTCAAGGAGTTCAGCAGAAGTTGCAGGAACTGGTTAAGAAATGCATCCTTTTGGTTCTAGTTCAATATACAGTATTGGGACTTGGACAAAAGGAAACTGAGTGGCTGCATTTACATTTTGCATGCATGCACACTAACTGGACTGCAAATCAAAATTGATACTCTATAAAGGACACAGTTTCTGTAAGAGATGTGCTTTCCTCTCTATGGGAAGATCATGCAAAGACAATTTTAATTTTAAGACAATTTTAATTAAAATGTGCAAGTTTCTGCTTCAGTAACTTATCATCACAACACCTCTTAAAATCCTTTTCCTTCCACTCCCATGTTCACTCCACATTTTCTTACAGGTCATTACAGAATGGGCCAGAAAAAGGTAAGAGACCATATCCTTGCATTCTGATATTCAATTAAGGTCTTGTTCATGGGGATTTTTTTTCCTCTCCCAAAAACGCATTTTAACACTCAAGAAAATTCAGGTTTGGGCAAGAACGACATTTTTCACCTTCGATATGAGTATTAAATTATGTCCAGATGTCCAACTGACCTCTCATGGCAAAAATTCTTTAAAGAATTCAAAAATAAACCGTGTAATATTGGCTAGCTGGTTTCTACAAGACTGCTTCCATGCCACAGGAGCTTTCCTACAAATTCTCCTCTACAAGGCCAGCAATAAAACCAGCAAGATTAAGAGTAAATTAAATCCCATCCCTAGTCACAGCAATTTGGCAAAGGTATTTCAACACAAAATTAAGGACAGTCCAAGATTGACTACAAGGCCATTTCAAGGTCATTTTAGGACTACACCAGCACTCTTGCATTAAGCAAATCTTTCAAGAACATATAAGTATCTATGTCCAAAACATTAAAGTGCATATAGGCTTAGCAAGAGCTTTAGAGTGCACTGGTAGCAACTTCAATACTTGAAAAGGTATTTCAGGTTTCCAGTATCAGTCAGTATGTGCTAAGGATTTCCAACAGCAGCTAATAACAAGCTTCTGAGCAGGACAAGCCCATACAAGACTCTCATTAGCCAAAAGAGCATCTTTACAGTCTGGGGGCAGGGGAAAAGAAATCAGAGTAAGTCCTTCTGTTCCAGATCAGCTCTGGGAGAAAAGCATTTCTCCCAGCTTCCACAGCACAGCCCTCTAAGTCTGCAGATAATGGTCCAGCAAGGTTAAATATTTATACAACTTTCGCCGATAAAGTTTCCAGGTGACAAAGATTGATACAAGAATGAGTAATGAAGACAGGTTACTGTTACAGAGTGCTAGAGGATTACACAGAACTACACTTGAATGTGATCAAGAGTTTATTGACAATAGCAGGTTTCAAGAGACCCAAGATAACTCGGCCAGCCCTCTCGTTTTGAGTGCAGCCTGGTGGAGGGCACTCGTCAGGCACTGTCAGCAGCAGTTCTCAGTGGAAGAGTAAGGATCTATACAGCCAGAGACTCTATATTTCCTTAGACATTTAAAGGTAAATAAATGTCTGTTTACAGGACAGTTGCATCACTAAATACCAGAACATCAACAAGAAGGATAGTCTGGGACCAATTTGTGATGTCATCTGAATGAGGCAGAGGGGAAACAAAATGCTTCCACTGGCCTAGGCAGTAACTGAATGGATAACCATTCACCCAGGAGCTCTATAGGACACATGGATAGACAACCAGGTATCAGTCTTATTACCTGATAATCTTCATTTACTTGAAAACAGCAAGATGGCACCTGTTGAAGTGTCACAGGCTGGGGAAAGTGTCAACTCAGCTTTCATAAGCAGAGGAAGTGCCTCACGATAAGCAGACATACAAGGCTATTTGGTTATCACATCATACTAGACCTTCCAGAAAGTATTTGACATGGTCTCCCCCTTCAAAGGCTTTTATAATAGACTCCCTAGAGAGAGGGTGGAAGGCCTTTGTGTACCTTTGGGTTTTGGTTTCATTTGTTTTGTCTAGTTTTGGTGGGGTTTTTCTTTTGTGGGTTTATTTGTTGTTGTTTGGGGTTTTTTTAAAAAATGTACCACACAAGATGCACACAAAAAAATGTGCTAAAAACAATCATTGGGCATTTTCCCAGAGCAAAGAAAGGTCGTTACTGGAGTTTAGCCATCATTCATCATGAATAGCACATGCTGAACTATACAGACAACCTGGATGAGAAGTGAGGGGCAGAGTCCGAACCACTTCAGATCATCAGACCTGAAAAAAGATGGCTGAACAGATCTGTAGAATGAGCAGAGACAAAAATACCACCAGGTGAAACCAAAAGATGAAACAACGCAACTGGAAAGAGGACGTGATCATAAACTTCATGGAGAGATGGGCTCTGACTTACTACTCTCAGAAATGAGACTTAAGGGTTACAGTCACTGCAGAGCCAAGCATTTCCAGAAGTGGATCTGTCACACATGTAGAGGTGTACCAGCCCGTGTTCCTTCCCCCCAGTTGCCAGCATACCACTGCAAACTAGTTAGTTTCTATTCAATGGATCACAAACATCTGACCTATTTCAGTACTTCATCCATCCTGCCACCCTGGAACGTACTTGAAACTTTACCTGTATTGATCATATTGCCAGGCACTACTTGAAATGCATAGTCTAAGCATACCCATAAAGAATAGCACACAGTAAGTGAAGCAGAGTTTGTGGCTAGCTTTCCCGCCTGTCACTAAAGCCATATCCAGAGATCTACTGGCAGAAGAATCTTTCTAGACCAAGCTAATATATATATATCAATATTTAGTATAGCTACAGGAATTTGCAGCTGACTAAAGCTAAAAGAGCATTGACCTGGGAAGAGTTCCTAGAATCAGTCTGAGACAGGCTTAACTTCAAATCACATTCTATACCTGCTTTCATTTTACTTGTAGTTAAATGGTTAAATGTAAGATACAGCTATAAGTTTAAGTGTTCCTTTTACTTTCAAATAGTCATCTACCATCTAAGTAGTTATTCTTCAAGTTTTCATACAGCACTGAGAATTCAAATTTCAATTTTTGTGAAAGCTTCCATGATTAGTTTTTGCACTGTACCAGAGAAGACAACAAAAAGCTGCTTGAAAGGAATATTCAAAAAGTTACAAGAATTTTATGCATCTTGCATGAAGCCTCAGACAGAACTTCAAACACAAAATTCTCCTCTTTGTGAATGCAGTATTCCATTTTTACAAGACAGTGTTGAACCAAAATACACACACTGGAAAGGAGCAGGATTTGTGTCTGAAGCTATAATATAATATACTTACTTTGACAGGTTTGTAGTTGGGGAGTACTCCTCCATTACAAAGAACACTACAAAAATTCCATTTGAGCTACACAGTATTATTTGTATCACTGACTTGAAAACAGAGTGCATTAGTCATAAAACAACAACAAAAAAGAAACAAAAGGAAACAAAAACTCACACAAGAAAAATTAAAATAAACCACAAACAAACAACAAAACACAAACACCTCCTTACCTGTATGAAGCTGAACTTTACCAATTACTCCCTCTACCAGGCCCAGACAGATTGGATTCCAAGCCAAAAGAAGATCAGTGGCTGCAAAAAAAAGAACAAAGTTCTTGTTTGTTTTTAAAGTAAACTCAACAGGACGATTAAACCAGTGATGGTCATTCTCTCAACTTTCCCCACAGTAGAGGGTAGAAAAATATACCATGATTCCTGCAATAAGATACATATGCTGTTCACTTTTTGCTTGTTACCAAGTAGCTATGGCCACATTACTACATCTCCAATGTAAAGCCCTACCCCAGGTATTTCAGAAAAAATACGTAGTTGTTTTTGGTTGCAGCGATGTGGGTTGTTTAATGAGGACTTCACTCTTCTAATATCTCTTAGAACTTGCAACTTAACTGAAATTTTACATAGATACCATGAAATCGAATATAAGACATCAAATTAATAACGCAGTGTCAAAAACTTAGATGTTAACTTTCACCTCCAGCTCTCTCCCATACCTATCCAACTGAGATTGGTTTCACACCCCATTTGCTATATATGCACACATTCCCTTTTTTGTTAGGGCATTCCCAACTACATGAAATATTCAAGTCCACAAGGTTGAGTTTAGGTTTCTAGTTCTCCTACTGTTAAGAACTTCCAGTGAACCACATAGGAAGTAGAAGAGAAAGCAGGAAGGCAACATTATCAACTTCCTAATCTGTGAAGGGTCCTCCCCTCAACGTGCATTCAAGCCAGCCCTTGATGCAAGTCAGTGAGATAGTATAAACATGAAGAGTATCCCACGGTCACCCAGACACATTGCTGATACTCAGTAAGGGTTTCTGGTAGTGGTGTAGAACCCGCTCAAGACTGGGAAAGAAAAGTTTTCATCAGGTAAATCTTTCAAGCGAAAACAAATCCTTCAAAGCAATGAATAGCTATGCAGGATAGAACAAACTTGCAAAGGAGAAGAGAAGGTTTTTCTACACCATGAAGGAAGCTGGTTATTTTCTAAACCCTCTTGTTCCAAGGTAGAAGAGTTTCTCTAGTTTTAACATCCAGACAAATTAAATATCTTAGCTCCCAGTGTAAGTAGATGAACATTTGAAAGAACTCACACAGTATCTCAAGATACAGAATAGTACAAATCATCCACCTACACACACTGTTTACAAGACCTTAGCTTCTTCTTGAAGTCTGAGATCTGCAGGTGACAACTGACTGTCAGTGTTACACTGGATGTAATTTTCCTTGAGACATTTGTAATCGAAATTTTGCTATTCCAAGAACAAACATTTACTCCTAGTTTTCAGCATAACATTTAATTAACCAGACTCATCTAATTTCATCATTAAATACAAGCATTTACACGAGATACAATAGAAATAATGTAAGTCAGGATAGATCTAAACAGATCTCATTTCAATGGGATATACCACGTGTGCTTATACACAGACAAGCAAGAACTACAAGCACTTGGGAGCAGTTTGAAGGTGGAGGAGGCAGTACAGAGCTACAATTAACGTGGGTAACCAGGCTGTACCATTTAATGGACTGTATCTGCAGAGATTCTCCCTGTGTCATGCCATAATTAAATTCAATGAAGTTTAAGGAGACTAATATAGATGAGCACCAGGAAATAAGTGACACTGGCTATGACAGTGTGAACAGTCAAGCTTTTCTGAAGAGCCTCAATTCATCTTGTAACTCTATACCAAAGACTCATGCTCATATAAAGAGTTCTAAGGCAGCCTAAGCTCAGAGTTGCAGCCCAAATAACATGCAAGAGCATTTGTAAGCTGAGTGGAAAATATACACTACCAAACTTAAGAGGAAAGAGGAACACAGGCAGCTTTCCTCAATCCCAAATCCTCCACCTTCTTTCCAAGTTCACCCACAGTCCCAGAGACTTGTCTTCACCCCTGGGAATTCCCTAGGGCTGTGCTGTCTCCGACTTCATCTACTTTTTGCTATCTTTGCAATTGATTCCCACATTCACATTCCACTGCAAGAGCTGGAAACCAGCTAAATAGATCAAGCAGCCAAAAGAAGCTAGGCACAGGAGGAATTTAAAGAACCAAACCACTGAAGGTTTATCATAGCTACTACAAACCTAGCAATCCAGAATACCATCTAAGTCTTTTATACCACTGATTCCCTGCTGTGACATGAGGTATTAGTAGAAAAACTCTGGACAGAAGATGAGGATTTCTTCTAGTAGTTTACAAGAGATAAAAAAAGGAAGGAAAGAATTTAGAGATAAAAAAAGGAAAGAATTTATTTTAATTACAGATATAAGGAAACAATTGTTTAGACTTTCTTGAAAAAGGACATAAGGAAACTGGTATCAGGGACTGTAGGACAAGCAGGTCTTCCGTAGCTTTTATATTAATTTTGTGGGTTACTCTGACATACATGGCCCTAAACAATCATACACAATGTCCAAAACCTCTACAGGAATACTTCTGCTAGTAGTAGAGAGGCACAAAGAGAATAGGCTCTAAATTGACTCCTATGTTCATTTGAAATAGAGGTTTAGAAAAAAAAGAGTGTATTTGGAGTTAAATGCACAAAACACTAAGTTTAAAGTCATCAAAAATCAAAAAAATCCACCAGTTGAGCAGCACTGGCTCTTCAGGTAACTGTGGTTACCAAGCTGCTAAACAGTGCAGGCTGACTGCTTCAAGAAAGCTATCCATGGGGACTGCAGGGCACAGGAAAAAAAATTACACATTTAACCTCATTTGAAGAGATTAGCATGGTTTTTTTCCAGTGTCCAAAACCTAGATGCAAAGCCTTACAGGAGAAATGCCTGTAGACTGAAAGAATACTTATTGCAGAATCACACTGACTTTCTTTTGTCACAGTATCACAAGATTTCTGGGGTTTTTTCTTACGCTGTTTCTAGAGAACTTCCTGTAGGAACATATGTGTGACAGCACAGAACCAAGTGTTTTTAACTAAATAAAACATCTGGTTCTGACCTGCTGGCTAGAACTTTGTTCCTGGTTACAGCTCACTGTCCTGCATGACAGCCGTGTCTCAACTCTGAGCGAACACACAATTGTTTTGAATAAATGCCACTGCAGTAAATACCAATACAAACCTCCTGCTCTTGAAGAATACACTCTAGAAGTGCAAGATGGATGAGAAATTAAAAGGTTTAACTATCGTTCCCCAAAGAATACAGGCTTTCATGTTGAGTGCAGTCCTATTTACTCTGGTTTTGCAAAGAGCAGTCTCCAACTCTTGTCCAGTACTGTAAAAGCACTGAAGACTGTTTGCTTGCTGTCATTTAGTCTGTCTGGCAATTCTGGCAGCAGCCATCATCTTGTATCTTTGAAAAATAATAATCACTTAATCCGTGCTTATGAACACATTTTCAATATACAGAGATGCAAGAAAGTTAACTGCCAGCCTGTAGAAGATTGGTCTGTAACTAAAATAAAATACAACATATAGCAGAATTTATAAGAGGCAGCATAAGTTTGTAGACAGCGATGTAAGTCACAGAAGGTATTTACATCTTAAAGCCAAGAGGGAAAGAAACCATACAAAACAAAACTGACAAACTTCAGTTCAAAGTTTTCAGATAGTATACATAAGAGACATGTGGCCGTATTTCTGACTGCTGAAACACATGGCAAGTTTGAAATTATTTTAAAGAAATACATCATCAGTAAGAATTAACTGCCACAAGGCTCTACCAAAGGAAACACTTTACTTCCCTCTACACCCAGATCAGACTGAATGCTTTCAGATAGATAGTGCAATACAATTTATCAATGGGGTTAGTCTTGTTTCCCCATACAAACTCTTCCTATAGATGTTGTATGAGTAGTCTTGTGATCTCCAGGAACAGACTCCACCTGCAGCTGCAACACAATGTTGTTGAAACAGACTTCTTACAATCTCATGCCGATGATCACGAGCACTGTCAAAACAGTTATTGTCCTTCACAGCAGAGAGCCCTGTAGAAAGAGTCGCTATAAGCAGTGAACTGAGCCCCAAGAAAGATCTTCCCTGACTTGGGAAGTTCTCTGGTGCCCTCAATATGTTTTGAGACAGTTACCAGGGTTTGATAGGCTTTAACACATGCCCTTCACACTCCCAAGTATGTACTTGCTTACAAGGTTTCTATCCAAAAGTACAAAATCAATCATTTTTTCCCTCATCTCACTAATTCAAGCTATTGAAACAAGAGTGGCCTCTTTTTGCCAGTTCCTGTCAGAGATGAATGATCACTGATGATACATTTACCATTCAAAGTGACTGTGTCAGTATTGTAGCTGCAGCACAATAGAACTTCCCTCAAATTCAGAACGAAACCAGCTTTGATGTGATTACTGCCACCACCACCCCCCCTCAGAGCTCACCAGCAGCATGCACGCCAGGTAATGCCAGATAAAGCTTCTGTAATTCTTTGTTTATACAAACACAACCCTGAAAAAGGCCAAACAAAAGCAACTTGGAAGACCATCAAAAGCCAGAACTGTTTTCTAGCTCTTTCTCCAGTCTACCACCAGCAGAGCTGATCCTAGGTCAGGCACAAATTCTGATAAGAAAACAAACTGCTGCTTTGGGATAAGCCACTTGCTCAACACTTTAGGCAAGTCTGAAGAGCTCAAGGAAGTGGGCTATCAGCTTCCTCTGGGGAGAAGGCAGGAAGATTTCACTTTTAACCACTTGAATCGAGCCTCCACTACCCAGCCACTGCCTGGGTCAACCCACCACACAGCTATAATTATCTTCCAACCTCGCTATAGTTCAGGGAGTATTCTCCTCTTATTTCCCTCAAACTTTGGTGGCTTTCAGGTATTGACCTTGGCTGGAAAGTGCTTCCTGTCAGTGTACCCAGTATAAAAGCAAACAAAGTCTCACTGAACTTGAAGCTCAGTTACTTATAGCTCTGTTTATAGACTTAAATGCACATTCTCTCTCAACAATCCTTTCCATGGCCTGACAGAGTAGCAATTTTCACAGTCACTCTTGCCATTCAACACAAGCAAGAGCTATTGACATATCAAAATTAAAAGCTGAGGAAACGTCTGTGAATAGCCAAAGCAATTCAGCCCTAATGTAACTTTTGACACCTGAAGTGTTAACTTTCAGAAAAAAAAATTTAATCTATTTTTAAATAGATGAGGGTGGGGTTTTTTTCTTCAATCGTGTCTGCTTTAGATCAAAGACAGCCACAAGACATCATTAGTAGCACTATTTGACCCTTATGACCTCTTGGGGCTTTTCAACAGAAAGTCTGCTTCCACGTTCCAGTTCATTTTTTAATAGTGTTCCAAAATATTAGCCAGGATTAAGAGATTACAAATTCACTTGAAAGACTTGAGTATAAGCTTGAACTTCTTTCTCTTGGAGGAAATAAAGTACTATTTATGCAAACAAAACTTATCCTAATTAAGCTTTCCTTTCAGCACAGATTTCTCAATTTATATTTAAGCTACTATAATTGCAGAAAGATGGAAGAGTACTAAAGACATTTAGTATTGCAAGTACAAGCTCTGTCATGAAGAACTGAATTTACTTGTCTATTCTCCCCCAAACCTTAAACAAGTTATCCCTTCAGCTAATCACCTGTTTTAATTATCTTGAATTTTTCATTTATACAGCTTGCACTGTCTGCAAGTGTTGTCTTGAGAGCTCTCCATCACTTAGAATTTGCTTAATAAGAGAAATGAAATCACTACTCCCAATTTATCCCCTCCACACAAACACCTCTCCCCACCCTGCCCTTAAGAATCCTACACAAGGAGGATTGAAAAAAGTAATAATAATAATAATAAATAATAATCTTAGGCTTGTCATTGCTCCTACACCTCACAGCCTTGCTGGAAAGCCTGCTTACCCTCCTACATCCAATAACAAGAAGCAGGTTTTCCAAGCAGTAATTCAATGCGGGTTCCTTGCAGAGTGCCTGTCTGCACTGCAGGGACACAGCACACTATCAACTCCACACCTACCTGCTTGTGTCTGGGAAGAGGAAACTGATTTAGTTTCTTTGGACACTTCCCTTCAGTATCTCAAAGTCAGAACTCAATCTAGTTAGACAGTCCAAGTACAACTCAGGCTGAATAGTGACAGACTGAAAGCAGTGGGGATGGGAGCATACGGTAAGAGTTCGCTGCAAAAGCAGGATGCAAGTTCCAGAGAAAGTACCTAACAAAAATTCATCACATGACAACAAGCAACACATCAGTTAAATATTATTGGAAGGCATTTCAATATAGGGAAAAAATTAAGCATCAGCTGTATGTGGGAAAGTTGCTGGTTTTCCTAAACAGAGAAACAGACAAGGAGAAAAACAAAGTTAAGAATAAATGAAAAGCAGCACTTTTGCCATTTACGTTTTGCAACTGTCTCTTGGGCAAGGTCACAGACTTCTAAATTTGGCTCAGGATTCTGTTTTACACAATCCTGGCATCTCATGTGATTTACTTCAGCATCTCAGTATGATCTTGCCTATGATCCCCTATCATGTTATCAGGGATAAAGACTTAATACATTACCCAGAGCAGAGGTTTTCCTGCTTCAAGTGTGTTCAAGTGGTTTGTGTTCAGTTTTTCACAAACACAATGAACACCGTTTCAGGGCTTCTATTTAGCTAAGATTTCTTCCTTAGAAAGGAAGTTCCAGTGGAATTACCTTCATTTCAGTTCAGCTTTTCAGGAAAAAAAAATCCTCTCAGTTTTCAGCAGGTGAGGAATTAAAGGTGTTTTGGAACAATATGCAACTGATTGAGTATTAATATTACTGTTTACTACAGCAGAGCTTTCATAAGTGTTTCACACTAATGCCAAATTTATTTCTCTTCTAGAAATCCAACCACCAATTTCTTCTCTTCGTGATACTTTTCCCCAATACTTTGCTTCCCACGAAGACACGTGAAATGCAATGATTTTAACAAATAAAGATACAGATAGAAGACAACACACTGACAAAACTGATGATCATCAGCTCAAAGTGTTAACTCCACAGACAGGAATTAAGAGCACTTCACAAAAGGTTTAAACAGAGGGAGAAGAAAAACCTGCACATACCCATAGGCACACCCTGTTATGAACTCAGTGGACGTTGTTTTCATAGTCCATTTTACAACAAGCGTTATTTCCTGGTTAAGATTTTTGCAAAAAAAACCCACTTGCAAGAGTGATATGGCCAAATCATGACTGAGTATCAACTAGGAACAAGCTTTTCGTTGCTGTTTGTTTAAATAGAGTTAAATCCTCTTAGATCAAGTTAGATGGCCACAGCAGGATAGGGGGTTTTCAAGAAACAGTTTTAATTGCACATGGGCATCTCTCAATTAGCCTAACCAGATGCATTTTTGTAACAAATCCAGAATACTCAATGAGCAGACCTACCTTTTAAAATCACAAGCTTACAGCAAGCTCAACACTTCAACAAATTTTGAGTTACCAGATTTGTACCTTAATCTCTAAAACTCTCTATATTAAAAATTCATGTTCTTTAGAACATCAAACATGAATCATGAAACGTCTAAACACTGACAAAAAGCCTTTAGTCAGTAGTCTCAAATCTGAGACATTTGAGGGGCAAAAAATAACAGTCTGCCAGACTCTGCACCCTGTTGGCTCAATACACAGCCCTAACAGAATGAGTGTCTGGAACATGCATTCAGTATTTCATTATGCTGTCTTCAAGACCTGCTTGATATGGCACTGAAATCGGTTTCTAAAAGAAAATTCTAACCCACCATCTGAGAAGTGTCACAGTTTGAGGGAAGTATTTAGTGGAAGTTATTTCAGAGTCCCCTGACACCTGAGGGCTGCCATGCAGCACAGCAACTTGGAAGAAAAGCAAGAGAAAGTGTTTTCTTGTTGTCAGACTCACTCTTTTCTTACCAGCAAATGCCCCTCTGCCCACAAAACCTTCAGGCAAGTGCCTTAAAAAAACCTCTCAGTTTAACAAGCTACAGGATTAACTATTGTTTCTGTGGCATAACTTCAGTAACATAAGGTATCTCCTCCATGCTTAATAGTATCAAGTAACAATGCTAAAAAAGCAAAAACCCCACTCAAAAATCCCAACCTCTCAGTCCAATCAACAATAGTTGATTTGAAAGAACATAACTGCCCTATCAAATAAAGGGTCACCTTTTACAGCAGTTCAGGCAGTTTAAAACTGAAGTCACTTAAAGCTTTAGTGTTTCTTTACACACACAGCTAAAGTATCACCCATGCTGGTAAATTGTGAAAGAGCCTAGTAAGAACAGAACAAAAAAAAAGCACAAGCCTTGGAGACAGATGCAGACCCTTCATAATTCAAAGGCTGCTACCTGTTTAGCTGCAGTTAGTCTGCAATTTCCTATTCACTATTTAGATAATACTAAGCCATGAGATCAAAGATGAGTCTAACCTCTGCTAGCAACATAAAAGCCACAAAAATCCACCTGGATTAGCTTCATTTTAATTCTGGGAAAAAAATAAACAGACAAAGCAACCAACTTTTTTTCTTCACAAAAAAAAAGCAGCTTTTAGATCATCCCCCCCCAAAAAAAACCCAAAACCAAAAACATATGAAGCTTAAGAGGTTCTTCGTGTATTTATCTCAAACCTAAAGTCATTTCAGTGTAGGCAGGAATTCCAAGACACCTATGCATCTGAGTAGGGACATGTTTGGCATCTCCAGACCTCTTCATATAAGGGGGGGGGGGGAAGATGGGAACACTCTTGTTATTCAACTTGTCATCTGCTGCTAAGATTCAATAGGAAACTCAACAAGAAATACCTTACCTCATAGCTTGAATTCAACAGGTGAGGTTGTAGAATACTATCAACCCATTTAATTCTCAGTTTCAGAATCACGGACAGAATTACAAAGCAGATCTTATTTAATGATAGTAGAAAGTGATTTCTCTCTCAAAGATCTCACCTCACGGTTAGAAGCTGCAAAGCTGACTAATGTATGCAATATTCAATTAGATGAACAATACACAGCACCCCACTGTTTGCTTTTGTGAGCAGCAAGCAGCAACAGGGAACTAACTCCTCAAGGTTTAAGCACACATTCTTGCTGGGCTGCAGATAATACAGACCAGTTCTGACATGGGTTTGTCACATAGGCCATGAGTACATGGTGCTGACAGCTAAGCAAGGGTACAGAGAGGAGGGAACAGAATGAGCAGGCAAGGGTGAGAAACAGTTCAGCAACAATTGCAGCTAAAATGTGTCAAAAAACAGCTTGAGGTTCCTTATGGAGTGACTTGAAACATGGAAGGAATTTTTCTACAACTACCTCTTCAGGAATTCCTTTTCCAGAATAGATGGTTTCCAAGACATGCTACAGAAATTCAGGAAGTCAGTTCTGTATGAAATAATTCAGTAGCTGAGGTAACACCCAGACCATCATCCCTCAGAGCCATGCTTAGGACTGTTCTCTAGTCTTAAACCTACTGATACATCTACTGGTATCAGTGGCATTGCTCCTTAAACAATTCCTGAGATCAAGGTCTTCACTTGAGCATTTACAGGCATTAGGCTTCAAAAGAACTACTCTTCTCCAGTCTACAGCCATGAAGAACAACTCAAATTCTGACACAGGCCTCCTGCAATGGGTTTGAGGAGCAAGGCAAGCACACGTAGCTAGAATATTAGAGAGCCTTTTGGTTTGTGATTCAGAGAAGATTTCACACTATCAGATTAAGACAACCTAATCTGAAATCCGTCCCCTGATACTCTGAAAATGCTCTTTGGTAACATGTCCCATCAAACGAAAAGCATTTCAGAGCCACTCCTTCAGTTACAAACACTTCCAACAGATGAAAATCAGTACTGTTAAACTCATTTCCTAAAGTGTTTAAAACAAATGCTTGTTTGCCTCTAGTTACAGCTCCGGAGGTAAAACACAGCTTAACACCACCTTGATCTTACAGGCACAAGCACCAGAGTCTCTGAGCATGAAGTCCCTGAAAGTTGTGTTAGAATAATTCCAATCTGTGCACCACTCCAAATATCTCATGGTTTGTTTGGGGTTTTTTTGGGGTGGTAGGAAACAGCATTATGACTAGTAAGAGTTTTAGTAGCAACTATTCTCAATCTTATTTAGTCTGACATTACTGCCCAGAGTATTATCAAGGGCAACACAATGATAATAGAAGTTCTCACTGGATAAATAGTCTCGTTCCTTTTTCTGCTGCTAAGAAAATGATGAGAAGAATTCAGCGTCTTCAAAACTTTGGCTCTTTTCTCTATGTGCATACACATGCATACAGAAATACATAATTTACACTAACAATATCAACAAAATTGTGTTTGCAATCTATGTAGCACCAGTCAGGAGCAGCCAAGCAGAGCTTAAACAGAGCAAACCAAGAGTGAAATCCTGATCAAGACCTGATGTCAGGTGTTTAAAGCATGGTTGAACACCACAGGGTTTCTCACTACACTGAAGAAAGTACCCTGTAGACAGCTAAATTCCTAACAAAAACCTATGATGCCAAAGTGACTCACAGATTTCCTGCAGGTGACTCATTTAGTGCTTTCACTTCAGAGGAAAAAACCACCAGAAACATCTTGTAAACACAGGCAGACATCCTTCAAACTGAGTCCAACCTCAGACTTTGCTTATACCAAATATTTACCAGGGTTTTTTTTTTTCCTTTTTTAACTCAAGCTGTTCTCTCCATGATTCAGAGGTCATAAAAACCAGCTTGCAATATTAGAATATTTCTGAATATGCCTTTAAAGTTGAGGGAGAAGAGTATTACAAACCCTAGCACCGGCTCTTTAGATTCAGAGCTATCATGTAAAGCCATACTTTGCAAGGTTTGCCAGTATTACCTATTTCAATTCATGAATAACTAAAGATTGAGGAGGAGCCTGCGTGGGTCCGAATAAAACCAAGGCCTCCAAAAAAACCAAGATACATAGAATACAGCATTTTGACAGCCTATTAAACATGTCAATGAACACAAGTTATGACTTTGTTTTGTTTAATACAGCAGTGACTCATCACACAACAAGCCATTCACTCATTTCTGGTCAGTGGCCTCGATTATAAATGGTCAAATGTCACAAAACTGTGACCTCGAGGACAGCCAGCTTTGTATTAACAGAAGCAAGAGTTACTGATCCAAGAAATGCTTCTTGTCAGAGAACTTTCTTGGGTTTACTTTAAACATAGTATTTCATTCCACAGCCCTAGAGCCCACTTTCCACACACACAGTTGGAAAAACAAAACCAGGAACACGTTGAGATGGGAAAGCAAGCCTAACAATCAAAGAGTCTCGAGCAGACAGAGACTTCAGCATCATGTTACCTTGCATGGATCTGTAGGTCACACACAACAGGGATCACATATATACAGGCTGAAGTTTTAAAGGTACAAAATGTAAAGGACAAAAATCCCTCTGAAGAGCACACAGGCTGCTGGGCACTGGCAAAGCCTCCATGAAGTCAACAGACTTCAAAATAAAAAATAACAATAATAATAATAAAATCAAATCACAGCAATAGCCGCATGAAAACAAAGAGTCAATGTTTTTAAGATGAAAGCTTTCAAATAGTGTCCTACAACTACAGCTTTGTGCTTTTTTTTTTTTTTACTTCGGGTGCTCAAGAGCTTTTATGCCTATGCAGATGACGACAATTACAGCAAATCTAAAACTGAGAGTTTGATGTTTCCCCCTTCTCCCCAGAAAAAACTGCATTTCCTTGACTAATAGTATTGTTCGTGGCTTTAACATTGAGTATTTTGTAAGGTGATTTAAAAATCAGAGCATTACTGGACTTTCAACCATAAGCAAAGCTGCTGCACAGGAACAGGTCACGTTCACTTGAGACAGGCTGCAATTTTATCTAAGAGATATCAACAAATTGCACTGACAAGACATGACTCAAGTATAAACACAGAAGAGAAAAGAGAGCAGCATGAGAAAGAGTTCTTTGGATAAACACAGATGACAATGGTATTTGATGTTTATAGAGAGAGGGTTTTTTCGTGAAGAGCACTGTACTCAGCCAGCCAGTTAAGCATGTGCATGGCCAGGTTGGCTTTTGTGGCATAACACAGATCCCGATTTTAGAAAGCTGTAAGCAACATGTGCAACCTGCCACATGTTCGGTGAAATATCCGGCTATTCAGAGTATTTTTAACTTGTGAAGGACTGTAGCATACCTGTTTACATCACAGCGAGCTAATTTCGACGGAGGGCATTTCATTTTGTCAACGCCTTTACTGACTAACCTCACAGATAGGATATTATACTTAACATTGTTGCAAAATCTCTGTTAACACAACTCACTCGCTCTATGATTTGTGTTCCAGCGACCTTCTCTGCGGCCTGCTATTAATTCCTACACGCAGCCCTCCTCTGTAATCGTCACCTGCACTGCCTATAGCCACGAAAAGAATGCGAGAGCAATTTCCAAGTGCAGACACCTGTTTGGGCTCCTAAAAGAGGAGCCCACGGAATACACTTGCTCACAGATGCAATCACCACTTATCAGGAACACCGGCAAGCATCCCTCATACAAGACCGACACCAATACAAGATGGCCCTTTCCTCTTCCCCCCCGCTCCCCTAAGGGTGACCAGCCGCGTTCCAACGTTATGAACTCCCCAGGTTACACAAGGCCACTCGGTCGGCAGGGGCAGCCCGACTTTTAACTCGCGGAGAAAGAAACACAGCGCGCAAGGAACGCGGCTCCGCAGCCCGCAGAAGAGTCGCTTCTCGCTGGGCCCCCAGTGCCGGGACACGGGTGACCCTGAGCGCTGCGGAGCCAGCGCCGCGGGGCCGGCAGCCCGGGCTCGCCCTCCCAGAGTCGGGGCGATGGATCGATGGAGAGGGGCGGTCGCAGCCCGCGGGCGGGGGGCTGAGCCCCACAGCACCCAGCCCCGGCACCTTCAGGGAGGCCCTTGGAGTCCGTCGCCCTCACAGGGAGCTCGGCACCGCCACCGGGCGTCCTCGGCGGCGTTCCGGGTGCTCCCCTCCGCCGGCTCTCGGAGGGCAACTCCTTCACCGCCCTTACCCTCGGCGAGCCTCGCCCCGGCCGTTGGCAGCCGCCGCCGACCCCCGGCGCGGACACCCCGGGCGGGTGGGTCCCGGCCCACCGCTCCTCTCACAGGAAGCGGGCACGGAGGCGCGCCCCGGCCCCAGCCCCGCCGCGGCGGCGGGGGCTCACCGGCTCTCAGCTGCAGGCTGCCGTCCCTCCGGCTGCACCACAGCGCCCGCTCCCCGCTCTGCAGGATGTAGTGGTCCTTGGCTTGGAAGAGCTCCATCCTCGCACGCTGCCGTCGCCGCCACCGAGAGGGAGTGAGGCGGGAGAGCGGAGCGCTCTCGCCGCTCCGCAGCCGCGCGCCCCCCGCGGCGCGCGCGCACGCACGCACGCCGGGCGGAAGCGGGAGGGACGGGGGCGCGCTCCCGGACAGAACGAAGGGGGCGCGCGAGCTCGCTGCAGCAGGGAGCCCGCGGCTTCCTCAACCGCCCGGCCGCGAGCTCGAGTTCCGGTCCGCGCCGCCGCACGTGACGCTGCCCGTCAACGTCTCTGCCGCGCGCTTAAAGGTGCAAGCGAGGCGGGGGGCGGGGCTCGCGGGGCGTGAGGGGCGGGGCTCGCGCTGCCTCCCGCCGCTCCCCTCAACCCGCTCCCCTCAGCCGCCCGCCGGGCTCAGAGCAGCCCCAGGGCCGCAGAGACAGCGGGGAGCGGACTGGGCCGAGCCGCGACGGTGGGGAGGGCCGGCGGGCAGCGGGACGCTTCGCTCTTGTGCGGCGGGGATGAGTGTCGACAGCCCCCGGGGTCGGGGGGCGGCTGGGTCTGAGAGAGAGGAGCGCGCCCTTCCCTCAGCGCGGCCCGGCCTCGGCGCTTGCCCGGCCCGGCTCCCGGGTGTCAGCCGCTGCCCCCCGGGCCGCGCTCGCTGGCTCTTTGTGTCTGAAGGAGGGCCGAGCCCCCGCAGGGTCTGGACGCCTTCAGCAACACGAGCCGCCAAGTCGCAGGAGGCTGTAGCCAGCTGCCACAGGTGAAGCGGTCACGACCAAGCCTGTAGCCTCTCAGCTTTTTTCCGGCTTTTCCCAAGAGGGACCGACTTGAATAATTGTCGGAAACAGTCAGGAGTTGGTGTAGCGTATCAGCTAGCGGTGAAAGGAAATAGCACAAGACTCACCTCAACACTGTAGCACAGGACTCATTACGATTTTAAATATTTATACAAAAAGGAGCACCTCCTGGTACAAGGGTAATTATGCCCTCACTCTCCTCTCCAGGCAGTACTAGAAAATATACCAGCAAACTCATCGCTGCTACAGACCCTTCCCAGCCTTACCAGCCGCTTGTCCAAACGTTTCCAGAGCTTTCCCATTCCCTATAAAACTGAAGTAGCAATGGCCATAGACCATCATGCACACAGCCATTTGGGAGCAGCTTGGTTTGTTGAAACATCTTCGGTATATCTTGAAAATTGATGGTGCATGTAAGTAGTTTGACATAGTATTAGAAAACCAATTTTCCCAACTTTTTATATGTTTCCATCTACCCTTCTTTCTTAAAAGAATGTTGGTTTGTTTTTAAATGTCTCTAGATGGACTCTATATTTAGAATGCAGTTTATGATTTTTCTTTCAAGTATAAGGTCTGACCTCTTATATTACTGGGTTTTTTTAATTTATTTTTCAACTATGCAATTAATACAGGAACAATATGAATGCAACTGAACTCGATTTAAGAGATGCTACTATCTCTTAATATCTTTTCCAGGGTAAGTGTGCAAAAGGACACGCTATTCTTGGCTGCAGATCCCAATTTTGAAAGTGCTCTGTTTTGTGAATGCCCTGCAGCTTCCAGTGTAGCATTGTCCTGCCTTATTCTTGCATGTACCAGTCAATGCCATTGGCAGAATGCTGGTAATACTAGTAATTCAAATCCCTCCTGCAGGTACTGGGCAAAAGAAGGGTTTAAATTACTTTTCAGCATTTTAATAAATATATCTCCTATGAATTACTTTCTTCTTGATTTTTCCAAAAGCACAATGTCACCTCTTTTGAAAGACATATCGAACACACACACAGAAATGCAAGACAGGGAGGGGTTGGTCCACGGCTTGTTTCCAAGCACATCAGCATAGTGTTATTTTCTCACTTGTAAATGAAATACATTTGCAGTGCCATAAAATGAAGCCTAGCTCAAGTAGAGAAGGCAGTGTGAAATTTCAGGTAGAATGAACAGGTAGCAGAGCTGTGATTGCAAAGGGACGTATTTTGTGTCTCTAACTGAAAGCTGCTGGTGTGCAAAGAAAGCTGTGTCTGCCTTTCTGTTTTAGCTGCCTAAAATGAACAATATGATCTTTAGGTTTTTCAAATGATCAGCTCAGTAAAAGCCTTGCTGCAGCTTCTGGAGGGAAGTCACTCGGTGACCCTGTAAGGAACCTGGCAATTGACAACTAAACGAGGGTCTTGTTTTGCTCTTTTCTCTCTTTTTTTTTCTCTTGCACTATGAGCAAGGCACAGGGACAGTAGTTTAGTTAGATAATGAGTCACAGGCAGCAGACATCTAACTGACAGTAGCTGCAGCATTCCCCTTTTCACAGAGAAATGTGTGAAGCCTTAAGAAAAAAAAGAAATCAGAGATTTGGAACTAAGATTTGCTAGGATGGGAGGTGAGGCAGATTTTTAAGATGTTAACTCTCAGTAGGTAAAATAATCTCTTTTAGCTGTCAATTGTACACACCCACCTGCCTGAAATATGTCCTTGTTTTCTGAACAGTGCAAACAAACACCTTATTCAGTGGTACCATTCCTTCATTTCATTGTGTAAATGTAAGCAGTTGACTTTTACACAAACAATTAATTACCTGAGAAACCCATAAAGACTTTTAAGTAATATGATTCATATTCTCTTGTAAGAACAAATGATAATTCAATGTGAAAATGACAGTAAGAAAGATGTCCCACCCCCTGCTATGGACTCCACCCACTTGGTTCGAGTGGCTCTGTGAACAGTTGACTTGGCATTTGTCACACAACAGGAGAGGGGGAATCTCTTGCTGGGGCATGAGAACTAGCAGCTGAGAGCAGAGATTTCCAGAATGAGTCTGTTGTGTCAGTGGCAGATCCATTTCAGGAATTTCCCTTCCCTGCCAGAGGTTTCTGCTTCCCTTTGTTGTGCCAATCAAGAGTTGACAGAACCACAGAATCATAGCTCCTTTGGACACACTCTAGCTGAGAGCACTGAATCCTCTGCTGACAGAGGGGGCTGGACTGTTGGGTAGGTGAGCCTCTTCAACTCACGAATACAAAGATTTACCAATTATTATTGAACTACCTAACCCTGAACAGTGCTATTTTCAAACCATTCTTTGAAAATCCTGGTTTCTCTCTCATACAGCATTTCTCCATTAGTATACTGTTCATATATATTAGTTATGCTACAAAACATGAGACTAAAGGATGTCAAGAAATGAGAAATCTTATTAAATGTTAACATTCAAGACCCAAACAAGAGACTGATTTTGGAAGGTACTGAGCATCCAGGCTAGAAAAGCATTTAAGTGTATGCATGACTTTACATGTATAAATTAAATGTGATTGACTGGACATTAAAATCTTTCAAGGTGAGCACGTGCTTCAGAACTTTTCTGGTTTAAGGCTAGGAACTGAACATCTCAATGGGTCAAACCCCTTTATTTCTGCTCCCATCTCTTTCCTCTGTTTCTGGGTAATCTGCACTATCATTTGATAAATATTTATCACTGCCACTTGCAATGTCATCTCTTTTCTGTGTGCTTTTCCCAAATAGTTCAGGGTTGCAGTGCAATGCATAGGGTTGCCATTCAAATAATTCAGAATTCCTTGCAGGGATTTCAAGAACAGACTTCATTTTGCTCTTGTTCACCCTTGGATCGGGTTCTTCCTCCCCTTGTGTAGTTTTCTATTTACATTCAGTGCATTTTCCATAGATTCACAGCTGGGCAGTGTTTTTATAAGCCTATCAGCTTTAATTAGCATAGGAAAAAATAATGGAATTTTGCATTTTTGCAATTCACTGTCAATAACTAATGGTAAGGAAATGCACAGGCTGACAATTAGTGGTGTGCTTTCACTCATTAGGACATGATTACAACTTGATTTCAAGTTTAAGTGTTGATTAATGTGAAATGCTGTGGTTTAGCAACAATCTGTACTCAGAAGTACAATTCACTGGATAGACTGGACAAAGACATAACTCTTCTTGGGATACATGATACCAGTTTTGGAAAAGACACTGTAGAGAATGTGAGGATCTTTATTTCTAAGTGCCTGTGATTAAGAAGTTGTGGAATATTTTTTTGTTTGTTTGACTCTCATGCTCCTGGTAGCTTCCAGAGCATCAGAGAAGTCTTCTTTGGCAGTGAATAGCCCTATACCACGCATGAAGCACTCCTGTTTGCCTGCCTGATACCAGTATAGTTAGCTCATTCCTCTTTTGCTATTAGAGATACCAGTTCGTAGGTGCAGCTGGTGAAAATTTCATAGTGTGAACATTTGCTGCTTTGCTTTCAGCTGACAGGTTGAGCCATCACTTATTTAGCTATCCAACAACCAATGGAAATAATTTTTGCTGCCTTATTATTTATTCAAGGTATATTCAGTCTAGTACTTCACAGGATTGTAATAATGATAATGCTGATAAAAAGCAGTCTTGCAGTGACATCAGCCAGCTCCCTCAGCACTTCCGGCTGCATCCCATCAGGTCCCCTGGGCTTTTTGTATGTCAGCTTATTTAAGTAGTCCCTAAATTAAACACTGGTAGGAATTCTGTACAATGGAAACTGGTTTGCCTGTTTCTGTCACTCAGATGGTTCTAATGTGTTCATACTAATACAGGAATATGAATAATAAAGCCATGATGCCATACCCTCACTGTCTTAAAGCTCATCCAGGGATCAGGGCTTCTGCAATATTCCAGTCAGATTCTTTAATTTACCTAATCCTTACTAACCTGATAGTGCCCCAGCTGTGTGAGATGGTTAATAAACTATGATGCAAGAAGGGCTCTTGTGTTACTTTCCTCTTTTGGAATATTTTTTTTTAAGGCTTTTGGGTGGTTTTTAGAGAGGTTGTATTATGCATTAAAGAGACATTCTGAAAAATGTTCTTTGAGAAGGAACCTCCTCAGAACAAAAGTAACACAATAGGCTCTTCTGTTTGGCAATATAGCATTAAAAAAATAAAGCATTAAAAAGAGATTTGTTTCTGACAGCCAACAGCTGCCACCAGAACACTTCTGAAGTACCTGTAAATGAACTTTCAATATTAACTACTCCAAAAAATACTTTTATGTTTTGGTTTGTAACAGAAAAATGCAAAATCGCCGGCATAAATACTAGCTTTTGGCAAGAAAAAGATAACTTTTTCAAAAACAAGGAAAGCAGTTCAGCATAAGAATTTCTGCCTGAATTTATTTTTAGCTTTCTTTCCACTGAATTAACTTTCTTATGGCAGCTCTAGTTGTTATCTCTAAAGGAAGAGAGACTCTGGTATTTCCTCGTTTCCCATGAAACCTCTTCCTTGCCAATGGGAATATTGCCATTGACTTCACCGAGCTGCACTGAGCACATAGGAAAACAATAACATTTTCCCCTCAAAGCAATGTGTGTGGTCAACATCTGCAATATACTATATGGCTTACATTTAATGTATTGATTTCCCTCTGTTGCACTTGCTGTGAAGATCAAATCAATGGGACCATTTGCAAAAAAAAAAAAAAAAAAAAAAAGAAGAGAAGAGAATGCTTTGACTGCTTACAATTGTTTTATTCTACAGTTACAAACTTCACATTGCAGACTACCAAGGGGGTGTGATCACACATGAAAAGATTCCTTATGGTGTTGTTGGTCTGCCTTCATCAGTTAAGATGCTCCTTCATCAGTTAAAATGCTATTTATGATATACCAAGGCCACATTCCATTCTCAATTTCTCCAAGGTATATGACAGGCTGCTCTACGTGGTCATTGTAATAAAATTCACAGCTAATTTAGAACAGATTGTACTTGCTTTTCCTCATCTGATCACCTAGGCATGCTGCTTTCTCAGTGGTTTTCTAAGCGTATAGAGCAGACTAGTTCAGACACAGCAAGTCCTTATTTTTTTTCTCCACAGCCCCATTGCAGTGTTTTCATTAAGGGCTGATTAAGCATTAATTCCACTTGTGAGACAGCATCAAGGAAATCTACACAACAGACTCATTTTTCCCAAGTGTGGATTTTTGCACGTTTGCCTTACAAGAATCTTTCCTTTCTAGACCTACATTTGATCAAAGGAAGTTTCAGTGTAGGTGTTTCTGAAAGAGGCTTCCTCACAACCTTATTTGTCTTTATTAGGGCAGCATGAGGTCACAAGTTGGACTTCTATGGAGATCTTTCAAAGACAACTGTCTTGTCAGTGGTTCTAGCTACAAAACAGAGACATTTAACTCTGTGTCTTGGCAATGGAGCAGAACAAAATAAAAAATGGGATGGAAATCCATTAGCAACTCATTGAAGATATATTCAGCAAAATACAATTTAAAAACAGTCTGAGCAAGTTAAGGGGTTTATTGCCCTTTGGAAGAGTTTACCTTCCTTTCTTTCAAAATATTTCATGTTAAAAAAAAAAAAAGACTTTTGCTTTTATAAAGTATGAAAAGTAAAATTTTAGAATCACTGGAATTTAAAATGTCCTTTGAATTTATTTTTTTAAGTTGGTTTGGGTTTTTTTCTGATACCATTTCTCCAATTTGAATGTAAATAGCTTTCTTGGAAGTTGTTTTATTTTCCCTGGGTTTATTTCTCTTTTAACATAGAAACAAAAACCATCTGGTTATCTTTGTGATGTTATTAGGGTTCACTGAATCTAGCTTTTCCCTCAAGATTTATCATACTTTCTGTCTCATTAATATGACCACACAGCTTCTTCACGTTGAGGCAATTTGACAGTAAAATTGCACATATAGCAAAATATATGAATTCCATTCTTTGCGTAACTAACTTCGTGTGCTGTGATTGCTGTTGAGGCTGAACATTAAATATGCCTGAAATGCAGCAATAACTGCCAAGTACTGAAGTGTTACACATTTTGTCACTTTTCACCCTGTTTTTTTCTGTCGTATGAAAGAGAAATGTATTAGTTATTCAGTGCAAAAGTCTCTGTCAGTTGAATGTGATGGAAATAAATTCAGGAAAAGTCTAACCTTCCCTGTATTTTTTCAATCACTTTCCTCTTGCTTCCCTTTCTCATGGCACTTATTGGTTAATACAATATTTATTCATTATTATGCATTGTTTACATTAGTGCCATGCCTAGGATCTCTAGTCATGAATAAGGATCCCCACTGTGCTAGGTACTGTACAAAGCCAGAGCGTAACGTCTGTTCAGGTTCCAGACATTTAAAACCCAGAATGAGATGTTTAAGGGTTGGAACAGAAGACAATGAGACATTATTGATCAGCCCAGAAGCCAGTGGTCTCAGCAAGCCAGGATTTAAGCATTACCAAGCTATGGTGGAAAACATACTTTAGCACTCCAATTATTACTTTTTAAATGCAAAATATTTATATTCCATCACTCTAGCTGACTTCATTTTCTGCAGTGTGACTAACATGCTTTTAAAATGGCATGTGCACTTGTATAGTTGCAGCAAAAGCCTATGCAAAACATTAACTTGGGGTCAGATTCTCCTTTCCTCAGCCCAGAAGATGTTCCAGAGGGAACTTTTCAGAGTAAGGTTTGACATGCTGTGACATTCAGCAACAACACTGCTAAAGCCAGCTTAGATCATCATTTCCTCCTCCCCAGCTGTGTGTTTCTATTCCTGTCCTGCACAGCCACAAGCATTACTGCAGCATATTGTGAACTACATTCAGGGAACTAATGCAGATGCAGGATAACCTAAATATAATCATATCAAATACTGTTTGTGAAACTGGACTCCAAATGACAGTAACCAGAGTAGCAGTAAACCTACCTGGCCTTAGTGAATGGAAAGAGCCTATTTTTTTAGGGTCAGGATTTACCTTAGTTTCACTTACTGGACAATTCATTCTGAGCAAGGCAGAATCAGACCATGTGTCTGTTACGAATGCGCTATCGCCAACCGTGCCTACATTAGCAAGCAGTGCAGTGCACTAGGGAAGGACCTGGAGAGTCCTTCTCCACACCTGGAGAGTCCTTCCTGGTGCTGAGGATCCAGCTTCTGCTCTTTGCACATTCCAGGAACTTTATTTAAGATTAGATCTAGCTCTGTCCTACAGACCCCTTAGCAACCGGAGCACACGAAATGCAGTCCTGGAGCGCATCTTCTGGGTTGGTTTCAACTGTAAGGAATCCAATTTGTGTGCTCATCAGTACTTAAGAGCAGCAGAGCCCTGTGATGAGGCACCAAGGGTGTCATCTGAGGGAGCTTTTCCAGAGACCGTTACATCACCTTCCCAAGTGACGCGATCTGGAACAGGAGGAGTGATCTTCTGTAGGCCTTGCTCTATCTCAGTCAGATTCACCAGCACCTCTGCCCAAAGAAGTGATTATTTTGAACACCACTAGTGAAGTTCTTCTAGCAGACATAGAGAGCCACAATAAAACCTTATTGACATACATACCCACTGCTCTCTAGTAGAACTCATGCTTACAGAACATCAGCCTCTACGTAAAGCTGCATTTGTACCGCAGATAAACACATCAATAGTTAAGAGGAGAGTAGGGATGTGTGGAGTTCTGTGAGTGACACTGAGTCCTTTTCTCCCGAGAGCAGAATCTCTGGCCACTAGGCAATAATTTAGGTCAAAAAACACTCCCAGCTTTTTCCTTCATCTGTGGCATGTGGATAAAAATGTCCTGTATAAAATCTGCAATCCTCAGGCTCTTGATGTTCAGATAAGTACCAGACTGGTAATTAGAATTCTTATGACTCTCAAAGGGCTAAATCAGAAGATTAAAAGAATTTTATTTTCCTGTGAGATTATATGTTCTATACTTGAATAACTAGGGTAGGAGAAATGATCCTTGCCATATACAGGCTGAAAGTGTTTATTGCTGGCTTTGCATTTCTTGTGCAATAATATGTAGGTCATTGTAAAACCCAGGGAAAGAAGATAGCAACATGAGAGTGAAAAAGAGGACTGGAAATCAGACAATCTGAATCCTTGTCCTGTCTGCCTGGTCTTGGATAAATAACTTAATCTCTCTGTACCTCTCTTTTACATACATGACTATAGGTAGTTATTTCCCAGTGGTGCAGCGGTATTATAGCCTGACAACGTGTAAAATGTTTTAAGCTGCTACGGTGAAAGAGTTCATGCTCATGTTTATATTCAGATAAATGAAACCAAGTTCTATATTTTATGGAAATGATAAGAAAAAGAAAACCACTGTATCATAACTATATACATACCTCAGGCAAATGAGGGAAGTTCTGTGTTTGTCATGGGAGTCAGCCAGGTTTTGTGTTTGTGAAGGGGAATGCCAGTGAGAAGCCAAGGTGGAATCACAGCTACATGTAATGCTTGGCAATTACTAAGATGCTTTTCACTTTATTTTACATTTTAATTCTGTGTTATATATATTTCAACAATATATACACTGCATATCTGTAATAGCTTTAGATCCTGGATCTATGACTATGTGTGATAAATCAGAGAGCCGTAACTCTAAGACTGATATGTAGCTACACAAATGACTCAGCTTTACCAGAAGATGTTTCTGAGAAAAGGTCAAAGCCATTCCTGAATAAAATTTTAAGATGTCCTAGAAATTACTTCTAAATAGTCAATTACCCCTTTGGAGGAAGAGGCACAGAAAGAATTGCAAGGCACCATTTAATTTATTAAGGCATCATAAGCCTGCCACATATGCCATTACACCATATAGAGTGTAGGAGGAAATAGATCTGAGTCTGTCACTGAAGGGGAAAATTACAAGCATGTGTTGTTGTTGCAGGAGTCTGTGCTATGTCATTGATCCGGTAGGACCAGCTGGAGACCTGATAACCCTGGTAGATGTAGGTACTGATCTTTGAAAGCTGACAGAGGATGAGCAGGGCCACAGAAAGCGGGGAAAGTATTTGGGCTTCTAATTTACTACTGTTTTCCAGTGTCTGCAAAATCATCAGGAGGTTATAGCTTTATATGTATGGATGAATCTGTGCCACCATCCTGAGCCTTAAAAAAGGGAAAGAAGGAAGATTCAGGGAATTTTAGATCAGTTTGACTCTTTTCTTAAATGAAAAAAGAATAGAAAAGATAATCAGCAAAGCGAGACAACAAAGTGTTAGGAAATAGTTAACATAATCCATTTCAGATTGAATCAATACCCTTTCTTATGACAGCCTAGCAGTCCTGGGCAATAGTGTGTATCTGCACTTCATGGGACCTTTGATCCTGTCTCTTGTGATTTTCCCACAGCTGTCTGTGGAAATGCACTCCAGTTAAGACACCTCCATAGTCCCAAGGAGTTGGGAAGTTTCTCTTGTAGAGTGGTTACTAATGGTTAACTCGTAAGTTTAGTACTGTCCTGTATCTTTACTGATGATCCAAATAATGAAGTGTACTTAGTAAATCATCAAGCAAGGATGCCCTGAAAGCCCATGGGGTAACAGGATTCCATGATGAGATTATAGTGGCAAGTTGAGTAAATTGTCTCAAATGACTGGCAAGAGAAAAATTTCCAAGAGGAATGATCATCTGTATAAACGCAAGCTCAGGAACAGATGGTTAATTGGGAGTTCTGGGGTAATCCTAGGTCATAAATTGATCAACCAACCAGTAACAAAAAAGTAAAAAAAATATCCAGTTATACTAAAATTACTACACAAGAGCATTATATGTAAGGCACATGCAGTAGTCCTTTTACTCTACTCTGAGTACGACCTCAGTGGGAATCCCATATGCAATTTGATACCACCAACTGAAAACAAGCCAGGGGAAATCAAGGATCATCTGAATTTTAGAAGCTGTGATTTATGATTTGAAGAATTAGGATTCTTTAGACAAGTTTCTCATGGGAAACAGGAAAACACTCATGAAATATATAAAAATTGCTGGGAAGAGGATAAGAATAACTGGTTGCTTTGTTTACTGTCACTGAATCATAGAATGGTTGAGGTTGAAAGGTACCTGTGGTCCAACCCGTCTGCTTACAGTGGGGTCAGATAGGGCAGGTTGCCCAGGACCATGTCCAGTGAGGTTCTGAGTATCTCCAAAGATGGCCATTCCACAGCTGCTCTGGGCAACCTGTGCCAGTGTTTGACCACTCTCACAATGAAAAAGCTTTTTCTTATCTTTCAGTGGGATTTCCTATATTTCAGTCTTCACCTATTTCCTCTTGTCCTGGCACTGGATACTGCTGAGAAGAGTCTGGCCCCATCTTCTTTTTCTTCTCCTATCAGGCATTTATACATATTGATAAGAAGCTCCCTGAGCCTTTTCTTTTTGAGGCTAAACAATTCCAGATCTTATCCCAGCTACGAAGTAGTGAGCATAATTACAGGAAGAATGAGTTAGAAACAAAGAATTTGCATAAAGGCACATGGGAATAGACTGCTCACTGAAATTAGCTGGGCAATATCCACCACTAGTGATTTTTAAGAACAGGTTAGACAAGACAAGAATGAGGTAATGTGATCTCTTCCTAGTCACAACCTACAATGATTTGCTGCAACCTCATTTTCTTGAATCTCGGTCTCTTTGCCCGTCTCCACATTCCTTAACCTTCTTTTCATCCATCCGATTCTGTCTTTCTTCTCCTCTGAGTATCTCTAGCAAGTAGTAGCAGAAGCTCCTCTTGGGGCACAGTAACACCACAGACCTGCAAGGATTTGCTGGCTAACCAGAAATTGCAACATTCATCCTACCTAACCCTCTTCGCTTGCTGCACTTCTTCTTGGATTCTGAGTCTTCAGAATGATGGCCTTGGTGTCAAGTCCTATGCTCAGGTCTTGTGAGGTTATTTAATTTAAACCTGCCTCATTATAAATAATACGCAAAGTGAACTTAACCATCCAGATCCACCTGAAAAAACAGTAGGATTTTCAAATTTCAAGCCCAAGGATTCTAGAACTTCCTTAAGGCTGTAGATACTTAATCAGAAAATGTGGGTCATAACCTCACAGTTTATTGTATTAATTGAAAAAAAAAATGCCTCCTTCACAAGAGTTTTGTTTCTTTCTGTGCCATTTACCAATGCTTTTTTTCCTAGGTATCTGTTGTCCTAACATGTTTTAAAACTGGAGGGAGATTGTGTCAGTGTTTTCCAAAAGAGCAATGAATAAGCAACGTAAAGAAAAACATTCACACAGAGAACAGGAACAGAGAGAAAAAAAGGCTGGCATTCCATTTCTCCCTGCTCAGCCATGCTTACTTCTTTACAGAAGCAGCAGCTCTGAATGTGCCAAAAAAAACCCCACCCAACCCCCAAAACCGAGAAAATGAACATGAGCCAGTCCCCAAATAAATTTCCTGCTCAGCTAAAAGGCTTTGAATCAAGGTTTCTGAGACCAGCTAGTGCATTTGCAATGCATGCCATTGTGCTGCTGGGCTGATTGGATTTGCCTCAAGCCTCTGGGTTAATTACAGTGAAAAAGATAAATACAGACTCTCTCTGTAAATGTGCTAACCATCTTAAAAATAGATGCTACTACCCTACTCTTAATCAAACACAGCATCCACAGGCAACAGCAATTTCATTCTAACAAAACCAACTCTGGGCACAGGTTTGATTCTCAGTTGGATTGATGTCATTTTAAGTAGCCAGGTATCCTTCAGTTCTGTTCGATGTATTTAAATTCAAGGTGTGGAAAATGAAGTACAAAATGATGTCCTGCCACAGCAGGGTAATGCCTATGGGAAAAGGATTCAGGAAGGACTGGGAATCAGCACCTCTGGGTTATACTACTGATACTGCAAGTAATTTACTGTGCCACTTGTAAACTCAAATAATAGGCATATGACCTATCCCTGTGGTGTATTTTACAACTAGAAAGCACTCTGGAATCAGATAATTAAAATACTGATACACAGAAAAGCATGCAAAGTTCACTGAGATGGAATTAAGGTGAAAAATAATCCCCAGATGTTGTGGTAATAGGGTGAATTTATGTGGACAGTACAAAGACCCACTTTTGCTCTGTGTTTTCCTTCCAAGTGCTCTTCTTACAGCCATACTTGATCACAAGAAGGCTCCATCAGCTACCATATCAGAAAGATTGGAGCACCCCTTAGTGTCAGATGGTTGTGACTTCCTGGCAGCTTTTATTGCTGATGTAAGTCACTTTAAAACAGGATGTGCAATCACTCCATCTGAGGGAAAAAGTGACTTGTATGGATTCTGGCCTGGCCTGCCTTTGAGAAATAGCACCCTTGGCAAAAAGAAAGGTTTACCGAATAATTGTTGTGATTTTAAAATCATAGAATCATAGAATGGTTTGGGTTGGAAGGGACCTTAAAGATCATCCAGTTCCAACCCCCCTGCCATGGGCAGGGACACCTCCCCCTAGAGCAGGCTGCTCAAAGCCCTATCCAACCTGGCCCTGAACACTGCCAGGGATGGGGCATCCACAGCTTCTCTGGGCAACCTGTTCCAGTGTTTCACCACCCTCACAGTGAAGAACTTCTTCCTAATATCTAATCTAAATCTACTGTCTTTCAGTTTAAAACTGTTATACTTCATCCTATCACTACACTGCCTGATAAAGAGTCCCTTCTCAGCTTTCCTGTAGCCCCCTTTAAGTACTGGGCGGCTGCTATAAAGTCTCCTCAGAGTCTTCTCTTCTTCAAGCTGAACAACCCCAACTCTCTCAGTGTACCCTCATAGGAGAGGTGCTCTAGCCCTCTGATCGTCCTCGTGGCCCTTGTCTGGGCCCATTCAAGCAGTCTCATGTCTTCCTTATGTTGGGGGCCTCAAAGCTGGACACAGTACTCCAGGTGAGGTCTTAACCAGAACACAGTGGAGGGGCAGAATCACTGCTCTCAACCCGCTGACCACACTTCTCTTGATGCAGCCCGGGATGTGTTTGGCTTTCTGGGCTGGGAGCGCATGTTGCTGGCTCATATTCAGTGTTCATCCATCAGTGCCCCCAAGTCCTTCTTTGCAAGGCTCCTCTCAATCCCTTTATTCCCCAACCTGTATTTGTTCTTGGGACTACCTTGACCCATTTCACCAAATAGTGACACCTGGTCCAGTACAGAAAGAGAAAACTACAGCCATTTTGTGAAATTCTGTGCTTTGTTTCCTTGCAGACTGGCGAGATCTAGCTCTGGGCACCTCCAGTGTTGGCCAGCAAAATGACATGTGAAAGGGTAAATAAAAAGTAGGATAGTCATAATGCATTTTTGTGTCATCGTGTTTCATGCATTTAACTTTCATTTCCTTAAGAGGCTTTTGTTTCTTGGGATTGCTACAGTAGATTTGGAGAGACACAATTACATACAAAGGGTGCCTCAGAATATGTAAACTACATGAATTTTTTAGCTGACTTTTTCTTTGAAAAAGGCTCTCCCTGTTTACTGATTACTTCTCTCTCCTCCCTTAGAAGGTCTCTGTTGTAAAAAACACATCCCCTGGTCTCCGTAGTTGGTTACTGGAATATCTCCCAGTAAGGTAGGTGGTTATATAACTTCATTTCCTTCTCAAGCCTTCTTACAGTCCATTATGTTGCTCTTTTGCGCATCTTTTCCCTCCAGCTTGGCTTTTCCTCTTACAGTCTTTTGACTCACCTTATATGCTGTATGCTCACCTATATGCTCACCTTAAAGAAATCATGTAACTAAAAAAATAGTATTTATAATAGCTTCATTAAACATACTACATTAATTCTGCCCTAAGCTTCATATTGAGACCAGACACACTATAATCAAAGTTGAAATCAAGGAAAGGTGCTTAAAGCAAGTAGCACCAGCCCATGGGCACTGTCAGTTTTCAGGAGAGTTGTTCTTGACATTTAGTAATTTTTTGTTGTTGTTGTTCTGAAAGAAAGATTCTACACATATGTGATAAAGAATCTAAGTGAAAATTATTTCCCTTTGTAATTTAAATACAAGAATAGCAATGATTTTCTTGGGCTACGGTTTCCATATTCCATTAACACAGCAGTTACCAAGGAAAGGTTTTGCATCAGGTTTGTAAAAAATCATTACATGAACAACAGATAGTTTATATTTCCTTAATGATATCTTGTGTTCCCAATTAAAAGTAGCATTTTACAGAAAGTATCTTTTTCTGACTTGATTTTAATTCATTACGGTGACTCATTAAAATATATTGTTTCTGAAAACTCCCTAAGGCAGCAAATGAAATGTCACACAGACAGATCATCAACTGTAAGGCACTGCTTTGCAATTAACATGACTTCTATAACATAACTCTGTTGGGTTTTTTTAACTGACAGTGTGTCCTGAACTTAGCATTACAGGCAGCTTTGAAGTGCTGGGAATCACTTTGGGTATGTACAGAGAGGGGTGCTCATGGGGATACATCCTGTCGTTGCCTCTCAGTATGTAAATACTGCATGTCTGCACTTGTAAGTGCAAAGGTTCACCGTGGGACTTTGTGTATGCTGATGTAAGAAACTGTTTGCAAACCCTCATGGTGAATTTAACATAACTGTACCATATGTAACACATGGGGTGACAGCACGGATCCTTGATGGGATGAATGGCCTGTGCTGAAGGAAAGGGCCTAGGCAAAGACATCAGAAGGTTGCAATGGTGTAAACACTAGCAATAGAGAGTGGAGAGAAGGATCAGGTTCAGTTTTACCCAGCACTTGCGGGAACTTTGGTCCAGCTGTATCCAACTCAGGAATATGCCCTTCTACTCTCCTAGAAAGGCTGAAGCCTTTCTCCTCTTCATGTTTTTAAATACTCATTATATCTCCGGCCATAGATCTAGATTAGTGTCTTCACCACAGTCACGGGGGAGTGTTTCATACAGTGAAATGTATAAAAAGGTCAAACTGAAATCATGCTAAATAGTGTTTACTACAGCCAAAACCAGCATTTGCCTGACAAGTCCAAAACTGTTCAAATCCCTTTATCATGCAGATCATTTTATTAAAAGAGATGGGTTTTGTTTTCCAAATTGACATATTTTTCTGATCTGTTTATTTGGCTAATAAGCTGCAATATCAGATGGGGAATTAATCAAAGATGAATCAAGGAGCTGATGCTGAGTATGGGACCTCCAGATGCTCTGAACAGCCCTCTGGGAATGCCACTCTCCCCAGTGCCTCTGTACCCAGCCTGGAGAAATCAGCCTGCTGCTGCAGGGCTCAAAGCAGGCAGGGTGGCAGGCGGTATGCAGCTTGTCCTTGCTACAGGTTAATGCCCTCGTGGGGCTGGTATGGGGACTAAATCATGCCTCTGAAGAGGGAAATTATACATTAATGCTTTGCTCAGTCACATGGACTGAGCAAAGTCATGTTAGTAGGTGGGTTGTCTGAAGCACTGCTGGCACTATTACTCCTCTGCTTGTAGAGGAAGGTTTGTTTCTGGAAGATATGCTTGACTGAATAAGAAATTAATTGCATTTTTTACTGCTGCTGCTTTGAAAATCTATGTATTGTGACATCATTACCGAGCAGTGATGCAATACCCTCAGTAAGCATGATGGTGTCAGGGCAAAAGGGATTTCACATCATGGTGGCCAGAGTGAAATAGTCTGCTTTCCCCTTCTCAGTGGCTGCCTGGCTGCTTTCTTCCTCCTCTCTCCTTCCCTCACTCCCCAACTCTCTTTCCTTGGCTCCTTTCCAATATGAAAGGATGAATGTTCCCTCTCCAGTTCTTTTAAAACTAATGGGAGGTATTGCATCTCCCAGTTCCATTTAGTTCTTAGGCTCTAATCTAGCCAAAACAAACCCAAGGAAGGGTTTATCATGCTCTGGAGATCTTTATGTGACTCTAGGGACTAATAATGAATATTCAGCAGCTCCATTATATACTATGGAAACAGAGATGGATAACCCAGGGGAAAGAGAAATAAAAGGCTTACTCAAAGGAAAGAGATAACTTGGAGATAAAATGTGATGGAACCATGACCCAGAGAAATACAAAAGGCTCTTCCACATTGCAGAGGTTGTGGAGGAGAAAGCTTTTCCCTGTAAAAGATGGAACACTGTGTGAAGAAGAATCATTGAGGTCAGGAAAAACATCTTTGCTGTCAAAGTTATGTCCCTCGGGTTAAATGTCACCTTGCCTTGACATTTGTCCCATTAAGATAGAGAGGCCCAGCTGCTGACCTGCTGTCTAGATCTGGCTCTGCCACCCAACCTAGAGTGGTTATTTAGGCAGCAAGAGCTACCTGGTCCTTGAGTGCTTCCTCTCAAGACCCTTGTGTCCCTGAGCATGTCATGAGCTGCTCCTGCCTCTGCTGCCCAGAGAGGGTGAAACAAGGAGCAGACATCTGCTTGCACAAACAGTCGAGCCTCATCTAACTGAAATGACTGGTGCTTTCACTCCCATGTAACATGCAAGGGAAAGGAATATTTCCCCCCCCCCCCAAATCTGGTCCCCACAAATAACATATTGGATGCACTTTTGAAAGTTGTTAAGCTATATTAAAATGAATAAAAAGCCTTCCCATCTGAAAAACAAGTCTGTTAATTTCCTTTCAGTGCTCTTTGCTGTTCTGTACGGTGTCTGATTTTAGTTCTGTTTCCTTAACACATTAATAACAGGACACAGCCCCAGGTATTTACTCTTTGCTGCTGGAAATGAAACTAGAAGTATTTAAGCCTCCTGTGCCTATGAAGGCTTTACTTGCTGGGTCGTGAGGGACTGCGCTGAAATTACTTTGCAGGTTTTTCTTCCTTGGTTTGGAATTTGTGAATGATCAGCAAGTGGTTTTCTGCCATCAATCTGGAGCTGTACTTTATCTGAATTATTTAGATGAGAGACTTAAATTCTGCTCTTGATTTCTCTTAAGCAAAAACTGTAAAGGTAAAAGCTGCTTTCAGATTGAAATATGGTGTTTCATGTTTTGGGACTGAACCTGAGGGGCCCGGCAACACATATTCCCCAATCAGCTACTATCTGGGGAGCATCCCCCATAGAGCCTCTCTGAATTTGGGAATTAAAAAGCAGAATCCATTTACTTAAATCCCCAAGCAAATCAATTGGGACTTTGATTTCTTGTAGCATCTTTTGGCTGATTTATGCTATGATTAAAATTTTTGTTGCTGATGATGCATTATGCATGCAATATCTGATGAAGTAAGATCACAGTAAAATCTAAAAATAGAGTCATTCAAGTATCCTTAAAAGCAAACCTGACATGAATACTAGCTCGCACATCAATGAAACGGAGCTGCAAAGGCACACTCCTCTTATCCGCACTTCATGCAGAATTTAAAGCACAGACAGATCTCTCTTGTGCACATTTCTAACATCGAGACCTCAGATGGTGATTTGATTTAATTTACTTTAATTTAATGAGACAGGAAGACTGACAAGGTCTGCACTGAGTTCTTCCATACAGCAGAGGTTGATAATTTTGCCCGTTTTCCCCAACCCAGTTAACGTGTCGCAGTTGGCTGATCATGACTACTCCTCAGCAGACTGGTGGGTGCCACTGAAAGTCAGGGGTAGCATTTCAAAACAGCTTTTATTTTCTCTCAAATAAAAGAATGAAACAAATCAACCTTATCGACATCAACAGAGGGAAGTGTCCTGGTTTGAGTGAAAACAGAACTAATTCTGTTCAGTAATTTTACTTTTCAGCTCAGTTCTTCTAATTAATTGC
>WTSP01023819.1:31687-47552 GCA_025331215.1 Actenoides lindsayi
ACACATCGGCCAGACCATGGCACTCAGTGCCACATCCAGCCTGTCTTTAACCACAGCCAGGGACGGGGACTCCACCAGCTCCCTGGGCAGCCCATTCCAGTGTCCCACTTGAATGTCTCTGCTCTCTGGTCCCACTCTCCAGAGCCGGGTTTTCTTGTTCCCTCCCGTATTCCAGCGCACACTGCCGTCAGCACGTGGGGTAACTGTGGCCCCTCGTGCTCCACGCTGTCTCCTGTTGATGCTTTGGAGAGGAGCCATCCCCTAGGTCAGGTGGCATCTTCCCCAGTTTATGTACTGCCAGCTCCAAGGTGACACAGAGCATTAAAAAAGTGTATTGTGCTTGATGTACGTACTGCAGCTCAGGCATTTGACCCTTTTAGAGGCTCAGGGGAGCGAGGAGGTATGAGGAGTTGCAAGTAAACAAGTTCAGAGTGAGAAGACTCTGGATTTTCCAAAGACTCTGTTTTGTTTGTTTGTCTGCTGCTTGCTCGCGAGAAGCAGCAGCCTGTTCCTGCTCTACACCAGAACCGGTGCTGCTGCAGCACAGGAGAGCTCGGCACGCAGCTGTGTGCAAGCACGGATTGCCTTCTGCCCGCCTGCAGCGACCCCGGGTCTGCCTCCGCAACACCAGAGGCTGGTGGGGGGCAGGGGCAGGAGCAAGGGCAGGGGCAGGGGCAAGGGCAGGGCACAACAGGCCTTCCTGCCACAGCAGCAGCAGATGCAGCTGGTGGGGAGCGGGGATGCTGGTGGAGAGCAGGATGCTGGTGGAGAGCAGGATGCTGGTGGAGAGTGGGATGCTGGTGGAGAGTGGGATGCTGGTGGGGAGCAGGATGCTGGTGGAGAGTGGGATGCTGGTGGGGAGCAGGGCTGCTGGTGGGCAGAGGGATGCTGGTGGTGACCGGGATGCTGGTGGGGAGTGGGGATGCTGGTGGTGACGGGGATGCTGGTGGCAGTGCTCAGGTGCTGCTTGGAAGGGGCGTCTGGAGGTCGAGTCCATCTCCTGGTCTCGACAGGGCTGTTGCCAGCACTTGTGTTAAAATTCCTGCTAGAAGAGGAAGAAGGTGACAGGGTATAACCAAAGATGCTGTTGTATCATAACTGAAGGCACCTTAGGAAATGCTAATAGTGAGAGAGGAAAAGATGAAAGTTTCGTTGTTGCCCCTTTTTAGCAGCATTTATCTGAGAATTTAAGAGAAAATTAAGTCTGCTGAAGTGACCTGTTTTTCCATCTCTCACTGGCTCTTGAAATGCCCTGACCCATCTACACAAACACTTAACCCAAGTACTGAGAAATCTCAGCGTGCATGCTCCAAGGGAGAGTTAAGCATCGCTGAAAAAAAGTTCTCACTACAGCTCTTATGGTAGAGGGCAGGAGTTCCTAAGAAAAATTGATTTTTTTTCCATTTTAATAACTTCAAAATTATCTTCATCTATCCATAAGGAAAATGTGATAACTCCTGAATAACTAACACAAAGCTTTTGGAAAACAGGAATATCTTTGTTCTTCTACGTTTGCACACATTTTCCCACGACAGGATTTTGCTGAAACTTAAAAATAATATGTAGAAAGAGATAAAGTATGATTTTACCGAGTCCTGCACTTGTCTGTAGACGTACAGGGTACCTGGGGATGCTGTTTCTTCATTTCAGAATACGGGTGTGTAAGGGATGGAGTGTGAGCTGCGTAAGAGCTGTGCTGGGAGGGAAGGGAACTTGAGAAAAACGGGCAACTTCACAGATTTTTATTTTTTTTTTCTCGTTAGCCTTCCTTTTAGCACAAAGTGTTCTTGGTACACTTGCTGACCCAGTTGTTCTACTGTTATTTCAGAATGTACTTATTTTCTCTTTGCTTTTTTTTTCTTTCTCTGTTCTTAGAGAAGGAGTAATGCACAACAGTCGCCTGGTGCCTGACGGTAGATCAGTCACTTCTCTGCATCCCTGAAGGAGACTATTGCCATGGAAGGCTATTTCCCATGGGTGTTTTGAAAAAGCAGAACAGTATTTTTCTGTGTTGGCAGATGAAGGGCTGCAACTGTCACCTTGCAATAAACCCAGCCTTGCGGCACTGTCCCTGTTGGGTCTTTTGCATTTGTGGGGGAGGAATCCCTGCTCACCAGGTTGTTTTCTGTGCAAACACTGGGAGAATGCTGGGACCAACAAGGTTGAGCTGACCTTATGTGCTGGCCTGTTTCCTGCTGCTGACTGTCATGTTTCAAAGGTTAAACTAACTGTGGATGAAATGTAATCAGTGGTGCACTGGATCCTTTCCAGATCACACTGGAGGAGGGCAATAATCAGCATTGTTAGCCTTGGGAGAGCAAGAGACAGAGGTCATTACCTGTGTGTGTCTGAGCATGAGGAACCAACTGCCTTTCCTGCTACCTCCCACGGAGGTTTATTTAAATCTTATCTGGGATCGTTATCCTGCTGGACCCTATTTCTTTTTTAACAATGTCTGTTTATTCTTCATACACTGTCCTGCTCATCTTCCTGGTAATTTCTCTGAGTTTGGTGAGATGTCAAACCCTGTCACTATACGGGGTCTGGATCCATCCTTGGGGAAGCAGAACAGGCTGGAAGAACGAATTGCTGTGTTTGTAGATGTCAGCCACAAATAGGCCAGGGGAACCCCTCCTACGCCGGGGACATAGTGCCACACACCAGCAGAGGAAAGGGGGGTTTGCAACCTTTCCTTCCTTCACTAGTGAGTGACTAGGAAAAGAACTGGTACAGTAGGAAGCTGGCAAGGGACAGAGGGAGGAGGAGGCGACACAGAAGCACCAAAGCAAAGATACCATCTCTGAGAACTGATTTCCTGTTTCTTTCTATACTCAACCACGTGTTTTCCTCAACTCCATCTCTCATTTGTGCAGTACTTTCAAGTCCTCTGCATTCAGACCTGCAGCAGGAGTCTGTTCCCAGCATCAGATAACAAGGATTTCTGGAAGGCAGCAGAAGTGCGTAGCACATGATGGGGAAGCACTGCTTATTGTCACCTTGTGGATTTCAAGGGGGTGGGGTGGTGGAGCCAGTATTTTTTTTTCTGCCCGTTTAGCTTTTTACACAACCCGTCCTCTGAAACGGCCTGTAAAGTAACAGTGGACTGAAGTGGGGAACGAAAAATTGTCTTCCTTTTGAACTCCGTGGCAAGGTTCCCACTCTATCAAAGCACGTTGTTCTCTGTACATCAGTGTGTAGGTATGGCCTTGAAAACCAAGACATTCAGCAGCAATGGAGACTCTTCCCTGGAAAGAAGAGGGGGCAGATGGAGGACTTTCAGAGCCAGCCAGGCTTAATAGACCTGTAGAGAGAATTAGATTCTTTTAATCTATGTCCTTGTATACACTACTAATTGTTATAACTAACAACTGGGAATAGGAATGCCTTTTCTTTGCCAGGATGTCTCTGGATGGGTTTTTCAGTTTGTACATTTTGTGGTAGTTTCTAAAGAAGCCCTGACAAGAACAGAGGTCTCTATTAGTTTATAGGGAGGTCAGCTCTGTCCTGAGGAGCTCAGTAAGTTGGTTATGATGCCAGGAGAGGAAAATGCCATTATCATCCTTAGTCCACCTTTCCCAGACACTCTCGGGACCATTATCCCTGCGAGAGCTCCTGATCAGTGTTTCCATCTGTTGCCCAGCTCCTCTGCTTCAAGAGTAGGATGATCTTTGCCTTAGTCCTGAGTCATCATGAGATCTCCACTTCACTGTTGTGAGAGAACAAGGTATTCTCTTCCTCTTTATTTTTCCTATGGAATTCTTATTTCTGAAAAGCCTTTTCTTTCCTTGACCAATTATTTTTTCTTTCCATGCCAGAGCACTGGAGATGTGGAAGCACTGAGTTAAAAAGCACTAACAACTGTCTTACCTTTGTGAAACCTGAGTAGTGTTCTTTCCCAGCCCCACGTCTTTCTCCTGGCACTTTGCCTATGCTACATTGCTTTTTAATTTTTCAAAGATCAGCTTGGTTTCTCCACCGACCTTAAGGTACAATGCTTCAATATCCACTTTCAAAAATGCTCCTGGACTTTAAACACGCCAAGCAGTGTCTGGATTAGGTGTAATTTCTGTATGAATGGTTTCTACCCTACTGGGATTACTAGTCTAATGTCTGGTACTTGTGGCCCAAAATTTAGCTCAAGTCTATCACCTCAGGGAGCTCTATCAGCATCCTGGAAGTCTTTATTTAGAGAGCTTTTCAACAAAAGGAATTTTAATGTGAGAGAGGCTGTAGACCCAAACTGCAGTCATAGAGGAAGATCAGCTTGAGTAGTGGAGATGCCCTGATCTGTTTGTGGTTTTCCTGTCAGGTCTATAAAGAGCCCATCAATTTTCCAGTGTATGTGGGGTCTTCATTCCAGGGACCTTCTGCCAGCTCTGCTGGGAACAAGAAACCAGTTTCCTTTACCTTGCGGGTGTTCAGTCAGCTGCCCAGAACTGGGTCCATGGCAATCCCTGCTGAGCGAAGACTTGTGAGTCAGGTGTTTGGCTCTCTTTAAAAATAACTAGAATTCCTCAAAGAGATAAAGGCTTGAGCATTTTTAAGAAGGTCTGGTCACACTGTATCTTTCTGCACAAGCAACAGCAGTTAAGCAGCAAGTCCTGACAGAGTTTCTGTTTTGCTGGAGTACCTTAGTGGTGAGGGAAGCCCCAGCAACACTATCTGCAATGGCCTTGCTTGGAAAGCCCTTTGTGTCTTAAATACGGGGTCTGCTCAGTTAAATATTTGAAGATTTTTTTAATCTTCTGAGCTGCTCGGTTTGCCCTTTTGTTTAGAGTGGTCTCACATTTTGATTAGAAACATACTGTGAAAAATCACTCCTGGTAATGTACTGCCCATGCACGTTGTTGTCTCTCTGCAGTGTAAAAGCCAGCTGCTTTGAAGTGGATCCTTTTTGTGATTGCTAGCTGCATCCATCTTCATATTCAGACTGGCTGATGACTATAAATATGACCAGTTAAGTGTTTCTCTGAATGGTGACAGCCTCAGTCTCTGAACTTCAGTTTATTTTTCCTTCTTGTCACTGCAAGGGTTCAGGATGAATGTGATGTACAACAGCATCTCGTGCTTCCCCTTCACATAGATTTACACAGCACTAAGTGTGCACGTTCTGGCCACAGGTCATTTCTCTTTAAAATCTGCTTCCTTCTTGGCTGTGTTCCTTACACATTTCACTGCATTTTCCTTCTGTGAATTTACGGAGCCATGTTTATGCCTGAGTGCTGGTTTTGATAAGATGATACCTTTCAAAAGAACAGGACTAGAAGAGGGGCCTCTACTCTGCCTGTCTTTTGTCCATCCACCTTCTTCATCTCCCAGGTCACGCATGCAGCAAAACTCCTAGGAGCAGCATGGGTACCACGGTGATACTCCAGTGCAGAATGGTTTGGAACCAGGGGTAAAACACATGTGCACAATATCTATTCTATATCTTGGGCTGGCCCTGATGTCAGTGTGGATGTCCTCAGGGAATGTCTATTACTGTCTAACTGTATGGCTTTCTATTTTGACAGAGTCACCAGGTAGCAGAAGGTGTTTGCAGAACTTTTTATGGCAAGCCTTTCATTGAGCCTTGCCAGCAGGATTTCCATGCCAGTGCAAACCCCGTGTTTGTATCCGAACACAGCTGTAGCTCGTCCTTCCATGCTGTTCCTCTCAGACTCTGCTGAGCTGTTTTTCTGGGTGTTTTCTCTCTTTTGCCGAGAAGAATCAGTTAGCTGATGCAGATGCTAGTGAAATCCCATCCCTACCGAAGCTAACAGCTTTGGTTACCATACGTGTGCAAAAGCCGGGTAAGAAAAGTTGAGTTAAAGGAGGGTCTGTTTCCTCGTCGCGTGTCAGGTTTCTGCGTTTTGTGCTGGCAGGAAGAGATGCAAAGAGCACAGTGAGAAAGCTGAAATGTTCCCCGTGTGCCACAGTGTTCCTCAGAAATTTCTTACAGCTCGTGGATATTTCATAGCGGGGCAATTTACTGTCCTGTGAAGAAAGAAAAAGACCTGTTTTGGCATTAAGTATGTAGAGGTCTTTGTTGTGTAAAACAAAACTGTGGTGAGTTTTCCAATTTTAGCCCAGAAAGCTCTGACTTCTATCTCTCCAGCATCTACATATTCTTACGGACTTCTGCGTGTCAGTGTTGCAGTCTGGTCCTTGGGATTAAAGCACACCTAGGCTTGCTTCAGGATAAAAATCCTTTGTTGAGCTTCTGGTAAGGAATATAATTCCTGGGTAGGGAGAGAGTGAGTGAGTGAGTGAGTGAGTGAGTGAGTGAGTGAGTGAGTGAGTGAGTGAGTGAGTGAGATGCACATGGGAGGAGACGGAGACAGGGGAGAGGAGGCAACACTCCTGGTGTAATTACATGAGAACATTTGCAGTATGTGTATTCTCTGCATAAGCCACTTCAATACAGATAAAACTAATAAATCTTCTGTTTGTCAAGCCTAGTGATGTGTGTTAAGTCTTCTGACTGAAATCTCTACGACAGATTTGAAAATCATTATTGGGCCTCTGCCTTTGAATCTTCATGTCCTTTTAAAGAGGCCAGTTTGCCACTTTAAATAAATTATACTGCAGTCAGGGATGTGTTATTTCATGAACATGTCCAAGACACCTCGCTGTCACAGCTTCATTGCTTCAAACGTCTCTTCAGACAGGAGCAGTTTTTATAGCTCCACAGTAAACTCAAGATGACTTAATGGAAATGATTTTTTCGTGTGTCAAAATGACCCCTTTGTTTCTCATTTTACTCTTTTGTTGCCTGCAGCTAATCTGCTTTTTGGGTTATCAGATCCAAGCATCTTACAATGCTGACTCTAGCAGCGGGCATTCAGCTGGAATGCTGCCTTTTGTTTACTGGTTTCACCAGGCCTCCAGTGCTTTCTTTGGTCATCTGCTGGCTCCACTAATGTGATTTGCACTCCCAGGCTCTGCAGGTAGTCATGGGCTTTTATAAGAAAATTAGAGGAAAGCCTGCCACCCTGCTTGCTAATGAATCCAGAGGGTATTTCTTGTTCGTGTTTCGTTTTGCCAGCTTTTTTTTATTTATTTTTCTTTTCTGGAAAGCAGACCACAGTCTGTTTCCAGTTTTATGGATTTTTTTTTATCTGCTCTGCTCAGCCTTCAGTTCCTAAAGTCTCTTTACCTGGCTGTAGTGAGGTTCACTTTGCTTTAAATGGAAGCACCAAATCCTATTGATCAGAATGTGCAGTTGGGATTTTCTCAGAAAAGAAATACAGAAAAATAGATGACTACAAAATTCCTCAACACTTCTTTACTGCAATCAATACTATACCAAAACTGAGTTGTTTGTGGTGCTACCGGCTGCAGTAAGGAGACGCAAACCTTCAAAAATTCTTTCTATTAAAGCAGCAAATGTTGGCATATGGAGGAGAGATGAACGGTTCTGCTAAGGTGGCTGTGGCTGGAACCATTAATTTGGCAGGCACCCCAGGAGTAGAGGCAAGTTCAGAAGCACACTTAGCACAGTCTAATCATGTGGAGGCAGTGAAGGACAGAGTCAGGCAAATGCTCTCCTGCAGTTCTTGCAAAAGCACAGACACCTCTAGTTATACTGCAGGTTTTTAATTTGTTTTCAATATGAAAATAGTGCAATCAAAAGAGAATATATGCTCAAAACATCTTGTACTCTGTTTCTAAACTAGAGAGTTTCAGCCTCTGAGGAGTAGAATGGCAGATGCTGAGTAAGATCCTATCCCTTCTTGTATCCACAACCTCTTAGTTAAGTATCCTTGTGATTTGAGTGGGGACTACTGCAGTGATTTGCTTTTTGGGGTTTTTTTTCCTGAGTTGCATTAGGGCTGGTATTTCGTTTGCACAAAACCGAGCACAATGTCAATGTTTTTAAAGCTTCCCACTAGTCTAATTAAGACTCAGACTACAGTGGCAGGATTTGCATTTTTTTTTTCTTTTCATGAAATATTTTTTCACCCATTCCTGTTGTTTTAGAATGGAAGATACCAAATCGGTGATAAGAGCAAAATCTGAAAAGGACTTTGGAAATAAATGGGCCCTTTCCATACAAAAATAGATAATATTGAATCTATTCTTACTGTTATTTACCTTGAGAGCAAGTCTATCTGTTTATCCAACGCTGAAGAATTTAGACTGATAAGAGTTCTGTCACTGATACGTGGTTTAAAGGGTCACTTCTTAAGAGCGGAAAAAAGCTTTAGAAAAACCAAAGTACATAGGCATGTTTCAGTGCCCTCTCTTGCAGACATTCTGTGATGTTGATGCCCTAGGATTCATCTGGAATGTTTGGAGAAGGTGTAGGTTTCATTTATATATGTTTGTGTTTATATTTTTAACGCATTAACTGAATTTCAGAGCATTAATTTCACATTCACTGAATCTCGGAGCATTGATTTCTGTTCAAAGAATGTCAGTAAAGTTGTTGAATTGGTGTTTTTACTCGAGGAAAAATCATGTAGAAATTCAGGTGCAGGGTTTTTAATGGTGAACATATAAAGCAAGAGTATATTGATTGAGTTTTACTAGGCTGACAGCAGCACTGAAGGTCTTTGTGACCTAGAAGTTTGTGACCCATGAAATCTCCATTTTCCTTATATTGGTAATGTTTCTTGAAGTACAGAAGACTGAAAAATGCATCCTGTGTGACCTAACACATGGATTATCTACAAATGGAAAAGTATTGTGGGCTTATTGCTAAAAATGTGTTTGATGCTACTAAATATAAGGGATAGGCTTAAATTATATTCTTAAATAAACGTTCCCTTGGCACAAATTCACTAGGGTGAGAGCTGATACAGGTATGAATAAGATCTTCTATGTTTTTCTTAAAAACGCTGGTTTCAGATGTTTGGCTGTTTATTTGCTGGTTCATCTTCATCAGCTTAGATGCCACTGAGCAGAAATCCGAATTTTGCTTTTTAAATGGTACTTGTGTCTGATCGAAGGAGATAATGATGGCGAGGAATCGGGCAGAGTTATTTCTAAAAACTGTAAACATCCAAGATTCCTGAAAAGGAGCCTGTTAACAACCCCCCTCAGCAGGCAGACTTTACAGCTCTGTCCAGAGCACAGAAGGAAGATAAATCATGGCCATCCCCCTCTCATTTCTGAAATGATTCAACCCTGGGGTTTAGCTGAAGGACTTAAGGAGTTTTTGAAGTGCAAATAGGCTGGTGAAGGGTAAACCTTTTCAGAGTTTCATTTAGATGGATTTTTTTTTTTCTTCTATGTGGATTTCTGACACCAGCTGAGATCTGGAAGGCCACAGGATTTTTTGTTTTTGATCAATCAAGCAAGCAGAACTTGCCATGGGGGTGTACATTCTCTGCATACATATTGATCCTATTGTGTTTAAAAGTAGTTAATTTAATCGGGGCTTTTTTTGCAACCCTCCCCAGTAAGACTGGCATTATTGGAGCTGTTATTTCAAGGTCATGTTTCAGTGTCAATAACTTAATGGTAATGACAGAAGTTACCTGGAAGTTTAATATCAGTATTTCAGTTATTCCCCGTTAAAGTTGCGTTATGTTGAGAACTAGTCTTACATAGGTGCGTGTAAAAATGTTCAGTTACAGCTGAAAACTGTGGCTTTTGTTAAATGAGAGCTTTTCAAGGCAGTTGCTGTTGCATCAACAGTTGTGTTCTATTCAGCGCTGTTTGGATCCGTGCCCTTGGCCTGCTCCCTTGCACGGGGGCTTTGACTCCGAGAACCTATTTTAGACCTTGTCCTTTCTAGCAAAATGGTTGTAATATCAGTTTTTATTCAGAGGTTTCTAGTAGTTTTGACCTTTTACCTCACACTTTGTCTTGTTTAAAAGCAGCAGCAGGTAGAAGATGGATTGGACATTAACTATACACACTTGTCTCTACTGCGATAAATATTTGGAGGTACAGCGTGTAAGGACTGTCTGTGTGATAAGTTGCAGAGTATAGATTTTATTAGGCAGGATACGGTTTACGACTTTTTGGTCCATATCTGATGCCAAGATCTTCTAGTATTTTAGATGAAGGCTTTATATATTTTCAAGATTTTTTCCTGTGAGGATGTCAACTGCAGCCTTCTGTTACTTGCTTCTTTTATTTGACTGGCTTGGAAGGAACTTTAGAACATTATCCTGGACACAGTGACGCTCAAAGTACAAGAGTCAATGGCAAAAACCCGATTCAGATGCCGTGGCAGAAAGTAAATCTCCCAAACTCTGTTTTCTCATGGCTTTTCCTGTCGGTAGCTGCAGCTGCTTGCTGAAGACTGGCCTTCCAGAATGACGTGGACTGAGCAGGAGGATGGAAGTGACTGAGCAGGCAGGTGAAAAGCAGTGTCTTGCATACCACTCTTTCAAACATGTGTCAACAGTTATCTTCTGTAGAGTTTCCTACATGTGTTTTCCCTGTCTGAATGGGATTTTATCAAAGATTTCAGTGCCAGAGCACTCGGTGGCTCCAAATGGGAGAGGAACTCTAAAGGAGGTGGCGTGAGGCCCAGAGTTGGGATGCTCTTTAGGAAGGACTGAACTTGACCGGTCGGTGGTTTAATTTCCATATATTGAATGTCCAAAATGGTACTGCATGGCTTCCTATGGGAAAATCACCCCTATTAAGAAATGATGTATTTATACCTTCTGTATTTACAGTTTGGTGCTTCGATGTTGGCTGTGCTATGAAAGCACAACACAAAGGTTCCAGATCAGGACAGGGACTTAAAATTGTAACCCTTCACAAGTTAATATATATGGCTAAGTATTAATAAATGGATCTGGCAATTAATAAATAATGCTAAAGAAGAGCACATTGTGACTTTCCCCTGACTTTACGCTGAGCAGAAGACATTTGGTTAATAGGCCCCTGTCTTGGTCTGTGTTTTAGAACTGTAGCTGTTATGTCCATTCCGCTCAGATGTTGTCAGCCTCTTGTACTCTAATGATGGTTATTTCCTGTAGCGTTTGCACACGAGATGCTGTTCAAAGCTTTGCCAAGAGAGAAGGGAATTCTTTGAGTCTCACTGCGGAGAAGGGATTCCCAGCATCTCTGGCGTCACTTTTGCAAGTCTGTCACTGGGAGATGCTAATATGACCTTTCCTCTGTTAAGTAAGAGATTTCTAGCACCACCCACGACTCCTCTTGCTTCAACATATCCCATTCCACTGACTGGACGGAGAATTTTGGACATATTTCAAGTCAGCAGTTTTTGCTTCGGTTCTATTAGGCACAGAGTGCAGATCTTCCTTGTGAAGCAGGCATCGCTCTGTAGGCAGATATGTGGGTGTTGGCTGGAATATCTATTCTTCTAATTTAATTATTTTTTTTTTCTATATGGTGTGTGCTCAAATGGCAAAACATTGAGGGGCTCTACTTGCAAATGACAGGTTTCTCAAGCAGCTGCAATGTTAAAGTAACCGTACTCCAGGTACACTACATGGTCGCCAAGGGCACAGGCTTGCACAGTGCTTCTAAATTCCTCTAGAACTTAACTGAGCAACAGCTGGGCTGTAGGATGTGTAGGTTTTAACAAGGTAATGTTTGTGTTGTGGTGAAGGACTTTTGTGACATGGTGCTGCAAGTGTTCTGAAGGGCCTTCTTCTGCCGTTCAGGTCTGTAAGGACCTCGAGACAGTTTTTGGGTGGAATTCTTCCACTCTCTCAGCACCTCTTGATTTTACAACAATTATATTCTACAAAATTCTTCCATGGGGTTTTAGGGGGAAAAAAAAAAAAGAAAATTAAAAAAAACACCATCAATCCCACTAACTACAGCTACAACAGAAAGAATACTCTTTTTGGCCTTTAAATGTGTCAGATTCCTTTTCTTCACAATTGTTTTTTTCTTTTTTTTTTTTTTCTTTTTTTTTTTTAACTTGAGAGAGGTTTATGGTGCTGTGTCCATCATGATAACCCCGTCTTAGGGTTGAAGTTGTATTTCTCCCTGCGTTCCTAGAGGTGATGTTATCTTTTGGTCACTCAGCAGTATGGTCATTCCTGAGAGCATCTGTCACTTTAGGCATTGTAAGATGGATGAGTCTCAAGTGAACTGCTAGTTGAAGCAAATGGTGAAAATAAGAAAAGACAGGGGGGTTGGGGGCCCTTCAGAGGGGACAAACAACAAGGAAGCACTGTTAGAAATCAAAAGTAAGCCAGGTGGTAGTGGAAGAAACAGTCAAGATGGATCACATGTTGGCAGATCCCACAGGTCTTGGAAACAAAGATTGGTGACTGCTGAATTCTGAGATCTTCTGTGCCTTGACAAAAACACTGCTGATTTGTTTCCTCCTTCATTTGCAAATAAGGGGAGATCAGAAGGAGATAATCTGAACATCAGATGAAGAAATTGTTGTTTATTTGGGGTTTTTTTTAACATTGTGTTGTACAATTAGGACAAATTAATGCTGCCAATAATAAGGAAAAGGGTTAGTGATATTTTGTGTGTCTTAAATATTGTGTGTGAGTCTGTGTGGGCACGTAACAGTCTAAAACCAACCCAGTGTATCTGCGGTGTAGCTTTTAGAAAAAAAACCAACAGTAAACTTAACATTTGTAGCTGTTTGTATTTCAGAAGGTACTGCAAGTTTTTCAAAGAGGGAAGGCTCACTGCAGTGCCTCTGATTTAGCTGGACTAATTGAGTTAGACATTTTAACAGAACGAAAGTGATGCAAAAAAAAACCCAACCCAGGCATAAACCCCCAGAAAATCCCCCCCAAGCCACTGACAAATCCATACCCCCCTCTCCCCCTCCCCTCCAAGCTGGGCAAAGGTCTGTGTTTGCAAAGCAGCTGGCTGAGGAGCCCGGGCTGGGCCGAGCTTTGGGAAAGGTCCAGGAGGACCTTGGCTTGAAAAATTATTTTGTCACACTATTGGCGTTGGTCCATAAGGGGAAGCACTGGTTGAAAGGCAAAGAAATTAAGATGATTAGAAGGTTTAAGGCTTCACAAACGGTGGAGTATCTCTCCTCTCAATGGATGTAAATAATAGATGAAAGACTGCGAGCTGACAACAAAGGACCGGGGCGTTTAAGAGAATGTGTGCAAGCTGAATAGAGGTCTGTGGCCTAGGGCCAAAGGTCTCAGCTTTGAGTGTAATTAGAGGAAAATACAAAAATGTCATTACTAGCAGGTGAAATGTTCAGCACGTGTCCAAAAAATAGCAATTTCAGAGCCAGGAGCTGTTGGGATTGGATTATTGACGTTCTGCGGCCACTGGATTCTCGGCAGGGCCCTGCCGTTCGGTGCCGTTCCCTTGCCGGCCGCTGCCGCGCGGTCGCTGGTGGCGCGCGGGGCCTCTGGGCACAGGGCTTTGGTGGCTTTCCTCTGGAACAGCCTCCCTGCCCAAACCCTTTCCCGAGTGGGAGGCGTGTGTTGCAGCCCCTCTCTTAAACGGGCTGATTTTCAAAAAGGGGAGGAACCTGAAACCTGTGTTGCTTTTAATTTTAAAAGCTGTGAATTGCAGGTGTTGAGGTGAAAGTGTCGCGTTTGTTGTGGTTTGAAGGGCAGGCCCGAGGCCGCGGGCCCGGCTTTAAACCTAAAAACCCATTTGTGAGCAGCGGGGAAAAGGCCTTTAAATCTTGTGGCAAAATATTGTCCGTTTTGATTGAGAAACCACGCTAGCTTGTGTTGCCTGAGAACGTCTTGTCAAATTCCACTCAATTATAGCTGAATGTAAAGCTTTTCCTGCCGTGACTGGCTGTTCTCCGCAGCCCGAGGGGTTTCAGGAGTCAGTCTCCCGCCCGCTGCTTGCTACACCATTGCTGCCATTCTTTGGGGTATTTCAGGTGTATTCTCTTTTATGATCCACGATTTCTATTAGAAATGTGGCTCAAATGCCTTTATGGCACGTTAGATAGGAGAGCAACTGGTGAATTCTTAGTCCATTTTGGATATTGATCTCAAGTTTAGCACAGACAACGGCTCACTCATTTATTAAGCCAACAGTAAAATAATCACTTCTACATTATCACCTTTTTTATGTTTCTGTGGCAGTTAATCTTCTTCTATTGATGTCCTAACTTCCTAATATGTTACACACTGATTTCAGTGCCAAAATGTGCAGATTCCGTGACAAACTTGTACTTCTGGTAGAAGGCTGAGGTGCAGCCATGCAGCTTCGACCAAGTATTCGTGTAAAAAAAAAGATGCTGCTTTAAGAGGTCAGCCCTCCTTTCCCCACCCCAGTTCCATCTTCACCCTAGAGCAGGTTTAGATAGGCAGGTTATAAATTATATGGCTTGTTATAAATTATATGCTGGCACAAGTTATTCTAATGTTCTTCTCCCTTTTTGTTTTTCAGGTGTTCAGGAGTTTTAAACAAATTCACAGCAAGGCTTCACAAACGCTTTGCTGCACCCTTTAATCATGACTACATTTCAAATAGGTTAAAAGAAGTCTGAAAAGGTACTATACTTGCCTTTCTAATGGACAATACATTGTGTGTTTGTGTTCAGCATCTGTGCTTTCATTTCCATTGACTGTGTTTTAGGAACAGTGTGGGCTGTAAATAACGATGTTGGGTTTGTGTCGGGCACGTACAATGTCCAAGCTCTGAAAAAAATCCTGAAACCCAGTTCATATAAATAAACAGCCTTCACCAAAGAGGGCTGATTTCGGCTTCTGTTTTGGTTTTTTTTCTATATATCCACGAGGTCAACTTCATTATTTAGTGACAGTTCTTCCGAAGCTGTAACAATTTTCTTCTGTTGTTTTTCTTAGAAGCACCACAAATGCCCAAGCAACTGGCTAAATATACATTTTATGCACTTGGAGGGTGAATGTTTGTTTGTTTGTCCTCTCAAAGGGTTTAAAACAAATGGGAAGAAGAATACAGATCTTTGTAATGATCAGCATTGGTTTGTGCTTCCCACTGAGATTCTCACGGGTCTTTTTTTCTGACTTCTTAAAGGGGGGAGGTTTGTCTCAGTATACAATATTGGCTGTACGGAGTTTCTTGTATTTAAATCACCAGTGTACCCAGAAGGCTGAAGATCTATTTCTGCTTTATGACCTGTTGTGTCCCTGGGGCAAGGGCAGTGCTGAGCAGAGCAAGGGGGTCACGGCCACAGCCCAGGTTCTGAGTGGCACTTGCAGGTTGCCCAAACCTGCCTGCCGGAGCATTTTGCATCATCTGGAACATGGTAGAAGTCGTGATGAGGGGGAGAACCTCTAAGATTTTGCTTTGCCAGGTGCCAGGAGGAAGCAACATTAGCCTTTTTGGTGGGGGGGAGGCAGGTTCTGCGGCCCTGAAGTTAGGCTAAACAATTGCCGAGGTCAAAGGACAGCTGAGTGTGGTGGATGAGACACCCTGGGGTGTATTTTGTTACTTAGTAAAAGGAGCAGCATCCTAAAACCGTAAAGGATTCTCTTGAAAATCTGTGTTGTTGAAAGGTTTTATGAGTCTGATGGCAAAAAGTGCTGATTTAGCTAAGGAATGCTTGCTTTTGTCTAAATGAAAGGCTAATCCTTACCAAATGTTGGCAGCTATTATAGTGCAGTCAATGCAGGTCTGAAAGGACAGTTAGAGTAGAAGTGTACTTTGGGATCCCAAGTGTTTATCATTTTAATGGTTCTAGAACTTAAAAGATTTCTGAACTTTCACCTTTGATCCTAAAATAAAAATATTTGAAGAAGTGAAAAAACCCAAACCTTCACTTATAAATTAAAAGACTGTTCCTTCGGGGGAGCTGAGCCTGCCCAGTTATTCGGTATCCCCGAGAAACTCACTTTAGATTACTGCCTAATTTACACTACAACTCCTTTTAATCTTCTAAAACGTTAATTGGTTGAAAACAAATGTGGGGATTTTTTCTAGCCTTGAGCAAGAGTGTCGCTGTCTATGCCTCGTGGGTGGTATCCTGCAGATCTGGTGGTGCCTTTGGCACTGTTTGGGCACCAGTTCC
>WTSP01023819.1:61718-91101 GCA_025331215.1 Actenoides lindsayi
GTCCTTCTTGACCTGAGGGGCCCAGAACTGGACCCAGCACTCCAGCTGTGGCCTCAGCAGGGCAGAGGAGAGGGGGAAGAGAACATGGGCAGCAGGACGGCTGGTTCTCAATCTGTTTCTGAACTATTCTCAGAAACATTGACAAAGCTGGGTTTATTACTTGCGTGGGCAGAAGGAAGAGTTTGGAGAGAGAAAATGGAGAAGAGATTTGGTGTTCCTTCTGCTGCTAAGGGGATGAGAGGGATGGCAGTGGAAGCTGGTCTGTTTTGTCCTCCCCACCTGCCTGCAGGCCATTACCTGCTTACCCTGAGCTGTCCTGATTGTTGTTCAAGATGAGCAAAATTGTTGACAGTCCTACTTCTGTTTGATTTTAAAGGTGTTACAGAAAGGGTCAGATCACTATTCATATACCTGTTTGGACCATGTAAGCCCGATGCAGTTGGTTCATCTTATCTCATAATTGTTTTATTCTGAAGATTTAACTTCCTTGAAGAAGGAAGATCTATTCGTATTTATTAGATGTGCTTCTCTTAAAAACACCCCCCTTACACCTGTCAAACACTTGAAAACAAATAACCCTTCCCACCAAGTCCAAAAAACAACCCTTCCCACAAAGTCCAAAACCCCTTCTTGACATTTTATTGAATATCTTCCTGAATTATGGGCTGCCTTGTGCAGAGTTCATAAAAAGTTGTGACTTGTAAAATGGTTTTGTACCTCACGGTAGCACATGGTTATCTGCAGCGACAGCAGCAAGCACTAGTCACTAGTAATTCTTTGACATTTTTGAGGGGTAGTTAGTGGCAACTGTTGGCATCCTTGCCTTTTGCCTTCCCAGTGCAGCTCACGTGAGCACGTTCCCCTGCTGTGACAGCGTGCTGCTGTTTTCCTGTACCACACGGGATAGAAAAGCTGGCTGCTCTGGGAAGCTGGGGGATTTGTTACTCACACAGAAGTGTGTTTGCTGTCCTTTGGGGGCTTGCAAATTGATAGGAGGAGAGCAGGAGGAAGTATGAACTGCTGTATTCCTAGGAAGGTATTCTCAGTTGAGGACAAGTATCAACACAGGCTGGGAAATCTCCTGTGGAGAGCAGGAGCAGCTCTGCTCACCTCTGTTAAAGGAGTGTAGAACAAACTGGGCAGGATGCAGAGGGGAACCAACAGGATGGGATGAGGAAGTAGTTCTATCTAACAAGGCTCTTTGCCTCCCAGGACAAAAGGTGAGATGGGCTATGCTTACACTATCTAAACACGTCAAGGATGAAACGCTAAGGAGGGAGAAGAGCTGGTCCTGCCAACAGGGCTCTGCAGGAGTGCAGTGGGTGTGTGAAACAGTTGTGAATGTGTTTGGGTTAAAAGGGTTCTGTGACTGTTGGTGACACAGTTCTGGACCCACCTGCCAGTAGCAGGAGTAGGACTGAAAACCTTGTCTGGCCCCAAGGCCACTGTGCACTTCATTGTGAAAGAGCTTTTCATGTGACATCAGGAGGGGTTTCTCAGTCTCACTCAGGCATTCTGGTGATCCCTGGTTGCACATCCACGTCCAGACAAAAATGCTAGTTGTGAGCTTCCAGTCTGTGCCTTTATCTGAGAGGTGATCTTCCATCCAAATGAAAACCGTTCCACGTTCACCAGTTTCTTTGCCACCTCTGCTCAGGATTGCTTCATAACATTGATCTTCTCAACATGGCACTGCAAGGAGGTGCTCTCAAGTGCAGGCCTCTATGCTGTGACTGCCTGTTGCACTTCACAAGTTATGCTATAGTTACATTATATATGTAACTATATGCTCACGTATATATGCAATATTATGCTTTTTAGTATGTCCTGGAAAGACATGAGCTTCTGGAGGCAGTTCTGTGGTTTGATTTTTATCTGGATGTCTTCTATGGGCAGCGCACCATAGAAGAAAGTTTCCAGTGTTACAGAATTTTACGATTGTTCACGAGTCTTTGGCAAGTTTACCGTTCTGTATTTACAGACTCTGTCCCACTCCTCAATGTCTTTCTCAAGGAGCTGATTTAAGAGAGCAGTGGTTTTGCATCTGGAAAACAAAAATGCATTTTTTCAAATACTGCTAATGATCTCTTAGTTTCACATAAGTGTTTAAATCACCCAGGTTCCCCAACGTTCATGCTGCAGACCGTGCCGCAGCAAGGTATTAATCTGATAGCTCCTGTAAGACAGGGTCACTGCCTTTGTTTACATCCCTTATCTTTGTTATTTAACTACAAAGATAAATAACATTAGGAAAATGTTAAAGAACACCGATAGACTAATTGAAGTCACTGTTAAGTGCTTGGATGCTTTAAACTGAGCATGGATTCAACTGATTATTCAGGAGCAAAATGCTGGTACCAGGACCTGCAGATCCTGTCTCCGCTTGCTGTGAAAGCTTTTAGCACAGATGGGGTGAAACCTTTTTCCCCTTTAAGGTATTTGTGCTGTTTGCTTTTCCTGAATTCAGGATGTATGCATAACCATCATATTATTTTCTGTGGTGACTTGTTCCTTTATTCAGATGGCTGAGTTGTCAGTCAGATGGATGTAAGAGTGTAGATCTTAATGCCTTTTTATTCATTGGTTAAAAAAAGAATAAGTACCCCACAAGTGACAGTTTGTTGGAGGTTCCTTCTCGGCTGATATAATGCTGGATTCCTTAACTCTCCTGTCAGCCCATTGGGAAGAGCAGCAGCATTTGCCATTGATCCTTACTAGTCACTGTAAAAGGGATTCCCTTATTTTCAGGGGCCTTTTTTCTGTAACTGACTTACACCTTTCATGATAATAAGGTTTCAAGAAAAATGCTTCTTCATTTTCATACGGGTACCCTTAAGCAACAAAAAAATACAAGAAGCTGTTCTGAACCACTTGTTTACTGTAGCTTTGAAAGAGGCTGTGTCTAATTTGTGGATAGCATTTTATGCAAGCTGTGGGAAATACAATAGCAGCACCTTTCTTTTGTTAGTAAATCCTCAATTTACCTGATGCTTAAAGAAGGGCCAGGGTAGTTTCAGAAGCAATTTGGTAAGCAGGTACTTAACACCTGATCAGTTACTGTGAAGTTACAATAGCAAGTGACAGTGACCTGCAATTCATATGTAATTCTTGGAAGCTAATTCCTTATGTAAATACCCCATTTATTGCAGTTCAACAAGGGGTTGGTGCCCCATGTTGAACCTGCTTCTTGTTACTGGTAGGGAAAGGAAAAATATACAGGAATTTAATTTTTAAAAAGACCCCAGCACCTCTAGGTGTTGGCAGTTGTGGGGCTATGTTTTGATTTTCAGGAAATGGGACAGGATTATTTTAAATGATGTTGGAGAATGCGAATGTGCTTCTCAGAAGCAAAAACTAATGAATTTTCTTCCAAAGAAATGCAGATAATGTCTGTAAAAGCTATTCATTATTCTTTTTCATGACTGCTCTTTGTATTTGCAAATCTCTAATCAGAATATAAATGCTTGTTCTTTGATTAAAACCAAGCTGAGGTCCTGTGGAAAGATGATTTTTTTAGTGGAATAGCTCAGCTGTGTGCTTTTTATAATTACATGTTGATAAACAATTTCATGAAGAGAAGCTGATTTGTTTCAGTGGCTCATGGGTTTTCTCCTCTTCATGCTTAGATGACCATGATAGGTACACAGGTAAATGTGACACTCACGTGCCATTCTTTCTTCTTAAGACACGTGTTAGTGCTGCTCGACATAGAAATTTGGGTGCAAGCTCAGTTCTAACTGAATAGCTACGAAATGTAAATGGATTTTGCATGTTCTTAAACTTTGGCAGCACAAGTTCTGCTTGTACAGAGACATCATGTCTTGTCTATCCCAGTGTGGAAATGGTTATCTCTGACAGGTAATTAAATATGCATGCAAAATCATGCAAAACAGAGAAGAAAGCAAGGTTGGGGTCTCTTGTTACTTGCTAGCTAGAAAAAGGCAGTGTTGCAGAGAAGGGGGTCAGACCCTCCCTCCTCTCCCCACAGTCAGTTACTTGTTTCCAGATCAGTGGTGTTCCAAATCAGGAGTGCAGACACAAGTGCTAATAATGGTCGAGGTGGCTCTTGGTTAAGCTGTGACCACACTGTGTTTCCAGATGCTTAGTCGGTGTTGTTCTCCAGTGGTTTGCTTTTTCCCTTACAGTTGCTGTAACAGTTATGGACTATATATATTTTAAATTAAGTGTAAGTAATATACACAAATAGTGGGAGTCTTAACAGATATTAGTGTAATTTGAAATTCAGCTTGTTATGTTTGTTTTTAATAATAGTGTTGATTACTGTGATTTTCTTTATCTGGAGACACTGATTCATGCAGACAGATGTATGTGCTGTCTGTGTTAGGCTGTTTCTATGGCTGTAGCAAAAGAGAGGTGGTCAGTGGATAAACGTATTGTGGTTTTGAGTATCCTGTAATAGAAGAGATTTCCACAAGCTGGGGCTGGGAGATGTGTTGAGGCCAGACTGTAGCACTGGTCTTGCAGCTGGGAAAGTGAGAATTGGAGGGGAACACACTGTAAGAGGCTGGATCTTCATAAAACTTGGTAGTGCGTTCCTTGACTTCTGCCTAAGGGAAGTGGGGAAGCCTGGTGTGCTCCTGAGCTTCCCCGGGGAGAAAGGCACACAACTGTTGCTTTCTCTCACACCTGTCACTTCCTTGCTTGCAAGCAGAGATTACTCAATAAAAATATTACTAAAGGAGCTGTATAAAAGAAGGGGTGGGTGGTCTTGATCCCTGTAAGTCCAGCACTGAAGCTAATGGAAGAATCTTTGAATATTGTTATTAATTTACTTAGTGGAAAGAATCTAACTTTGAAGTTGGCTTTGGTTTGAGCAAACGATTGGATCAGCTGGCCTTCCAGAGGTCCTGTGATTGCTCTAAGTTGTCCTGGTCAACATGTTGACAATCCCCTGTGTAGCTGCCGGCTGCGTGGCTGCCAAACGCACCCCAAGCTGCCATGAGCCCCGCAGTGGTACCCGGCCCTGCTTGGCCCTGCCCGGCCCAGCCTGACCACAACCCGGGCCTGCCTGGCCCTGCCCGGCCCCGCCCGGCCCTGCCCGGCCCTGCTTGGCCCTGCCCCGCCACAACCCGGCCCTGCTTGGCCCTGTCTGGCCCTGCCCGGCCCGGCCCTGCTCTTCGGCCTGTCCCGTCCTGCCCCACTCTCACCACAGGATGGGGAACAGTAAAGGCTCACTCCAGGCACCAGTGTTGCTCACTTCTGCTGCTGGCTTTAGCCCTGCATTGTCCAGTAGCACAAGAACCAGCGTTATGTTCTTAGTTTGTGTTCTCATGTGTGTTAGGGTGGGGAAAATACCAACTGGAAACTCCAAGTCATGCAGTCCATCGAAACTTCAATAGACTCAATTGGGGAGTCAAAGAAAACATGGTGTACACATCTCCAAAACCAGTGAATTAATCTTTGACTTGCTAGAATTCCTAAAATATATAGACAAGTTAAAAATTAGATTTTAAAATATTTTTCCTTCAGTAGGCAGTACTAAATTTCAGTCATCAATTTTTGTCATTCCTTTGTATTGGTGATGTTTGTGTACCAATGCCAGCCTGTTACGAGCAACAAAGACAAAATTTGTTCCCTCGAAAAGACTGTTAACTAAAATTCTTGGGCATGTTTTAAGAGCTGTTTTCTGTTGCAAAATCACAATATTTCCTTCTTAATTTGAATGCCTTTGAAAAATTGTGTTTGTGAGCTGTTTGGTGTCTAGTCTTTAGAGACTTATATCTCTTCTCTGACTGAATGTTTTCAAGATCTCTTCAAAATAATGTTTATCTGCTGTCTCTGAAACCCTGAACTAAGTGGATCTGATGAGATGCTATCTCCAATTCCTCTATTTCCCTTGAAAAGGATGTATTAAAATCCCCAGCCACAGCATCAAGTTGTGACGCCCCGCTCGCTTTTGTAACTGATAAAAGGAAGAAAATGAAATGAAATCTTTTGAAGATTTATCATTTGTTTTGGTTTACTTTTTAGGTTTTTGTCAAGCAGGGAAGGATTTACGGTTAGTATCTCTGTGCATGGAACAAATTGATATCCCAGCAGGTTTCCTGTTGGTAGGAGCCAAATCTCCCAACCTTCCTGAGCACATTCTAGTCTGTGCTGTTGACAAGCGGTTTTTGCCAGATGATCATGGAAAAAATGCACTTTTAGGTAAGAGGTTTTCTTTTAATTTATTTTTTTATCATGCCATAATAATTCAGAGAAAAAGGTCAGTTCAAAATTATCTCAAGTCATTTCAGCTAATGACCTTCTATTAGAAATATGTTGAGGAGAGGCTTGTTTTTATTAAATTAAACCTGTAGCTGAACCTGCCTTAAAAGCCCATTTTAAAACAAGTCTCTGATTCCACAGTTAACCACAATCACAACTCAGTCATTTTTGTGTGGGCAGAAGTCAACTGCAGCCCTGGCATTCTAAATGAGAACTATCCACATACTCTTTATCTCTACTGATGCCTACAGCATTTTCATTTACGAAGAAATATGCTCATGCAACTGTTAAAGATGAGCTATCTATTTTTCTGTGGATTAAGGGAAAAATTCTGCCCTTGGCTGCACCAGGAACATTGTTCTCAACAGAAGCTCTCAGCACAGTTTGCTTCTCAAAATCTAACTTGTAGCAGGGGGGGGAAGCTTCACATTTATGAAATAAGTGATTGCATTTATAAGCTTTAAGATTTTAATACAAGAATGCTTGTTGGTGATTGAAGACAGGCGTATGTGCACCTAGATTTAGATTTCCTGCCTGGGTCACAACTGGTACACATTTTAACAGGCTAGTAAAATGATTTAATATATTTTGGTTCCTTCAGCCTGTTTTGAATTTACTTTCTCATTCCTCCCCCCAGTCATTGTGCTAATGTGTTTACATTCAGAAAAACCTTTCAACACGGAAGAAATTGGAATACAGCATAAATACCCTGATTTAACCACACTGCTCAAATTCTGGCTCAGACCAGCAACATTTTGCATAATTATTGAAAACACCTTGACTTTGTACTTATGTGCTTTTGTGCTGTTTCTCCCTTAAGCCCATTCAGAGTGCTGCCACACACTGTAAACCTTTGGACCTACGGCAGAAATCCCACTGGCCCAAGTCAGATAGGAGCTGTGGTGTGGTGTGCCCTTGCTGGGCATGGATGGGGATGTGGCATCGTGGGGCATCCTGGTGTATCCTGCCCCTGCCAAGCAGAGGAAGTGTCAAGCATTGTTCAGTAAGACCCATCTGATAGACAGACAGATGGGCTTCAGTCTGATTAAATGCTGTACTACTTGTCTTTGTTGGTAATCCTTCCCCCCCTCTGCCCCCACTTTTGTATCCATCTATCATCTCTGATATCGTTTGATAATGAGCCTAGTGATCCACGGCTCTGCTCTGGCATTGCTTATGTTACTTATTTAAATGTCTCTAGGCCTGTGTAACTGGTACCTGTGAGCAAAGAATTGACTCTATAGCCCTGTGAGGCCCTAATGACTGATTCTGACAACTACGGAATGCACCAATAGTTCCCTTGCAACCAGGGAGAAGGGAAGGACTGATTCAGGCCCATGAGAAGAAGGATAAAAAAATCTGCTTCTTGGCATCCTCAGCAGCGTGGTGATAGAAGATGATAAGGAGGCATAGTAAGGCAAATGGCAATGGCCTAATTAATAAGAGTTTTATGGAAAATGCATTTAGTCAAAAAGACTATCTTTTTTATAAAACTATGAATTTGTCTGACAGGTGAGTGTAGGAACCAGTGTTCTCCCAAGTGCTTGGCATTGTGGAAAATAACTATGGTAATGAGGATGAAAAATGGTTCTGTTACAGTTCTTGAATTGATTAGGAAATGGAAAAAAACCCACAAAAATAAAGCATTCCTTCTAGATATTAGTCTGCCCAGTATTATATAAATTACTATTACAAATCATTAGTATATATAATATAAACTATTATTATAAATCATTACTGATGTTCCAGAAAGAATGTACAATATTTCATGATTAAGAGCTGAAGGTGATTCAGAGATGAGTGGCAGGTAAGCCAGAGGAATTTTAATTATTCAGCATTAGATAATAGAGGGCTTATTCAAACAACAAGGATTTTAAGGCAGGCCCATTTCAGAACATGCCCTGTGCTTCATTGTGGGAGGTGTTAGACCTGTGCCATCTGTATTCAACATTCCCATTAACATGGTTGTGACTGGCACTGGAGATCAGGGATCCTTATAATCCTCTGTCTGGACACTGCCCTCCAGACCTCAACTTGAAGTTCACTCCCTTCTTTGAAACTGTGTTGGAAACATTACAGAAAAAGACTCTTCTGCCTTTGTTCCTAAAGTTTTAATTTCATGAGAGGTCGTAAGTCTTTAAAAACATTCTGAAGCACTCCTAACTTTTGCCATGAAAATCTTGACATCAAGTGATTGCTTTTAAGGCTTTAAAAGTCTTCCCGTTACTTGGAAAGTGCTTTGTCTAAGGAGTCTCAGAGAAAATTTCTTAGCTATTAAGGTTAATTTTAGTCACACGAAGTTGCAATGTCTCCTGTGGATTAGCCATTGTTTTGAGAGAGATGCATGCAGGCTGGAACTCATGGGGTTTTAATGTAGAAAAAAAGGAAATTTTTTTTTTTTTCCTTGTGGAGATTTCCTAGCCTGGCATCATAGCTCTCCCCTGCCAAAAAGTTACTCAGCTCTGCACTGTGTGGAGTGGAAAATTGGTAGTTGGAAAAAAAAGTTGGTAATACACTTGGTGTGTTAGTATAATGTAGAAAGATGGAAGAGTTTCAGAATAGCCAAGACTAAAATCTGCCCGTGTTTGGCTGCTTCCTGACACACGTGTGCTGTGCAAGGCAGCTACAGAAGCTGTAGCTCTGGGCCTTCAGTTGCTCTGAGCTGGATGTGCAGGTAGGTTAAAATGGCCTTACTCCTGCCACTCAGCACAAGTTATTTAACCTGCATGTGTCTTCTGCTTCATTCTTCCAGGATTTTCTGGGAACTGTATAGGCTGTGGAGAAAGAGGATTTCGGTACTTCACGGAGTTTTCCAATCATATCAACCTGAAATTAACCACTCAGCCAAAGAAGCAGAAGCACTTAAAGTACTACCTAGTAAGAAGCTCCCAAGGTGTACTGTCAAAGGGACCCCTTATCTGCTGGAAAGGTAATAAAAGTGGCCATTGACTTAAGGGTTTTTTAAATTATTATATTAGTGCGATGTTGAATGAAAACCTGAAGGTTGCTTGTTGAGAATGTATGCAGTCAATAGGAACTGTAGGAGATGACTGACTTCACTGCTTGAAGGAAAAACACCCACTGATTTCACTGAGATCTGGATTTCACCAGAGGTTTATTTAAGTCTTTCTCCATCTACCCATACTTTCAGTGGGAGCCCCAAATCTGCCCTTCTTAGGATGTGCAGCCACCTTGGTAGAAGAAATAAGGTTGCTCAGTCTGCTGATTCATTTCTGTGCCTGAAGCAAGGTGACTCACAGCCAGGGCTCCAGGACTGGCTTTCCAGTGATACTCATCTCAGCAAGTGCCATTCAGTCTGTCTAATGCCTGAGGATAGCTAGCATGCCATAAGATTAAGAAGGCTTGGGTCACTGATCTCAGGGAAAGAGGAGAAATCTTGCATACTCCTGCCATTTATGGTGTGGTTTACGTTTGGCCTTATCCTCTACTGGAGCAGCCTGTGCAACATTGTTATGTGCTAAAGAGGTTACATTTGTGACCTCAAGTCCAGGTAGACATGGGATCTGTTATTGAAGGGTGCAGGTTTTGGGAGCTAAAGCCCTGCAAAGACTCAAGGAGAGACTGGTTTACCTACTGACTCTCTACTAAGCTGGTGTCTGTTCAGCCTGCCTGTCTTCCTCAGCTGTGGTCTCACTCAATAAAGCCAGAGTTCAAACTAATGCCTGTTGTTCCAGAGAGGATGATGTGAGTAGAGAGAGGAGAAGCTCCACAGGAGGACTGACACACATCTGAAGAGTCACATCCTCATGTGAATAGCAGCATGACACCAGCAAGAGATGGTTATCACCGAGCTGCATGAGTCATTATAGTATTGTATCAGGGACTAGTTCAAAGGGATCCTGGCTTCAGCTGCTGTTCTCAGTTGCGAATTAACTGCTGCTTTAGAGGGGGTGTGTTTTTCAGCAGCATTTTTCACAAAAACTACAGAAAGATTTAATTTGGCAGTGAAGTTCCAAATACAGTAAAAAGGAAACCTGTTTTTACTTTTGGAATCCTTTTTCTGAAAAGTGCTCGTGCGTTTGGAGTTGGTGTGTGCCCTGGTAAAGGCAGCCAGGAGCAGCGTGCGTGGGGGCTGCTGCTTTGGGTTCTGTGCCGATCGCAGGCGTTTTGAGCACCCATGAAAGGGTAGAAAATCGACCAAGAATTGATCTCACGGGCTTTATGTTTATAGACTCTATCCCCATATTGTTACCATCCGTCTGGTAACCCTTTGCCCCTTACTTCCATTAAAGGTCTAATTACAAGAAGAGAAATGCTTTTAAACACCCACTTCTCCTCAAACAAAGCCTGGCATGGTTTAGCGGTGGACTTTGTAGAGTTAATGGTTGGACCTGATGATCCCAAGGGTCTTTTCCAACCTGAATGATTCTATGATTCTCTGAGTAGATCTCGGTTCTAAAACAATGGATGAATGCGTGGGTTTTAAGGTGATTTTTCTCTTCCCTCAACTCAGTTTTCATCCAGACAGACACTCACAGCGCTGAGATCTCCCTGAAGGTTTTATGGAGGCACACTACGAGTTCAGTTTTCCTTCTAGAGGGCAATACATGACAGTTTGGGTAAAGGTTGTGCCACAGAAGCCGCTGAGCGTTTCCTGGGATACATCAAATGCCTTCAAATCTCTTTGGAAGCTGCGAACCGAGGGCTCTTGCTATTTTGCGGCATCTGGTCCTTATTTGCCTGGCCCTCTGAGTGGCCCCCAGGGAGATTTTCTTAATTAGAAGACAAAGTTGACTAAACTGCGAGCGTGGTGTTTCTGTCGAATGCTGCCATTTGTCGCTGTTTGCTGTCCGTGCTCTCTGTGCGCTGTTAACGTGTTGTCGCCTTTCCTCGCCGTGTTGCTGAACTGTCCTCCTGCCAGGCAGGCCTTGTTAATCTGTACTGTAGCTGCTTCGTTTGCAGAATGTAGAAGCAGGCAATCATCTGCTGCTAGCCTCTCTGCTAAGCCAAATTCTTCGGTGTCACCGTCCACGACCCCAGAGGGCGGATCAGCTAATGGATACAAATCAGGGTTCACTCAGACAGGTAGGAGCTGAAAGTGCTATAAAGATAACTATTGGGGATGGTAAGTTACCTCAGATATTGGTGGTTCAGGGTTGCTGTAAACAAGGGGGTATTTACCTCGAGCTGTGTATAGATTATCATGGGGAGGATGCCTTTCAAAATCTGCTTTGTGAACGCTTGAGACCCAGGTGAGGCTGAAAGGGTAGGTTAGCCCTTGTAATAGTAGCTGATTAAAAAGATCTTTTGATTCATTTATTTCATTCTGTGTCTCCCTGTGTTCTTGTCATTTGATTTTTGGGGATCTCTAAAAAGCTTGAATTACACATTTCTGTGGTGGTATTTACTGACTATACAGACTAGGCCACGTGTCTTGAAAAGGAAAATAATCTCCTTTTAGGGCTAGGGGGAAACCTTTATTTATCTACCTCCTTATTTATTTGTTTAAATTTTATTTCACATGAAGGTGTACTTAGAACAGCAGTTTCCCCATACACATGCAGTGCTTTGGTGTCCTGTGAGCTAATGTGCATCTCTGTGTAACTCTTCCAGGAAGCTACTAATGACATACTGCAGGAGAAACTATACAAATTGAATAGACATTGCCCCACAAAGAAGCAGCATCTTAATTTAATTTATCTGTTTATTTATTGCAAATAGCCAAGGTGCTTTTCTTTGAGTTTTTTCCTCATTACTGCAGTTTCATCTGTGCTGTTACATGTATTTGTGTCTGTGGTATGTCTTGAAAAATGAAAACCAGGAGAAAACCAGTTGTTTTAACGGGTTGGTATCTGGGTGCCAGAACATACATTTCTCTAGAGAAGTATGAAATGCAGATAGAAAACCAAGATTGTGGAAATATTTTTTCCATATGCAAAGTATGTTAAAAAAGAATAACAAACAAAAGTTTTCTTATATGCATTCTTATGAAATTGTAATGACTGCTCACTGTGGTCAGAGATTCCTTTCCCTGTTTGTTTAGGAAGCTGTATGCTTTGGCTTAACGTGACATGAGAGGGGTTTTGAAACGTATCTGCATTTCATTGTATGATCCCTCAGCATCCAGATCCTGGCATGAGAACTGTGCAGATGCATGAGAAGCTATTTACTTGAAACAATAAATGATCCAATATTGACACAACTTTGTCTTCTATTGTACCTGCCAGGTTAATAGCTACACCTTTTATACACTGCTTTCTCCTTATCACTCACTGTGGTTTTCAGTCTGCTTGTCTGTGTGTCACTGTTTGTACTCTCAGGTCACGGCTGTCAAAACCTTTTCATCTCCTTCTCCTGTTATCTTCTAGGGAAGATAATGCCACATGCATACATATGAATCCCCTGTGACAGTGAGAAGGGGGGGGGGGATTCAGTGGTGTGAATTCTGCCATGTGTCACCTGTGATGGAGGGCTGACTTTTTCTCTCCTAGGCTCTGCATAGCTGTTTGTGCTTTGAGTTGATTTCTCAGTTGTTTTAAAACAGGACTACTTGTTATCAAGTTGCTTTCTGAAATGGTTTTCAGTTTATTGTCAACTCATGTCCATTTTTTGTCCTTTTAAACTTGTGTATTTCTGGTTTCTATCCTTGTAAGTGAGCAGTTCAATCTCCCAAGTTCTAGAAGATGCTGCAGGTAGACAGTTATGGGCACACTCAGAGTCCTTTGCTGGAACGGTGATGTCGTGATAGAAATTAGAGCAAAAGAGAATTTTGAAATACCATTGTTAAAGCTGACAGTGTGGTGTGGCCATGGCATTGGAGTGGGATGGTGAGTCCCCCTCTCAAAATGGGATGGGAAGATGCAGTTCCACTACAAAGGAGAGTCAGCTGGCAATGGAAAATGGGTGAAACCTTGAACAGTAGCAAAAATTCCATTTTAGGCAGACACAAAAGAGGCTAAACTTCAAATTGGGTGTTGAAAGGGTCTTAAGCAACTAGAAACAGGCTTTTACAACAGAAAGATGAACAGTTTAATAACTGGTGGTACTACTGTTCTGCTTAGGAAGTGGCATGGTGGTTACAGAGGTACCAACCACACCTGCCTTCACTGGCAAAACGTCAAGAACATGGATTAGAACTAGAGAGGGGGGGAAAACCCCAGAGCTTCAGGACAGTTTACTTTGAGGAAAGCTCTAACACTACGTATCTGCTACATCATATTTAATGAGAGATCAACATTTTCCTACAAAGCACCCCGGCCTGGTGGTCTGTTTTGTCAGCCCTTCAGCATAGTTCCTGTGAATGGGGACAAGGTTTTCTGGTGGAGCAGCAAGAGCAGAAGCTTCTTTGTTCATTCCCCATCTCAGTTACTCTGTCTGGCAGAGCTCTCCTCCCCACCCTCCTTTGGCACACGGTGTGTGTCTGAGGGTGATGTGTTTGGCAGATCAAGTTGGTCTTTCCCTTCTGTTTTACTGGGACACCTGTAGGGGAACTTAGCCTGCCTTGTCTATCTGATGCAACCTACTCTCTGGACAGATGCTGAGTTAATGTTCTTTCATTCTGGTTCTAAGGGTTAGGATTTGTCAGTGTGTCAGCATGCAAATGTCAAACTTCTTGAAGTAAATTGTAACTATTAAATGCCTGCTGTTAACGTAGGGGCCTGCGTGCTGAAAGGCTTGCAGTCAGTTCTGGTTTACAGTTTCATACTGTGCAACTATTAGAAGTTGTACATTCTTCAGTTTATCCTTGTGTAAAATAAGGTTTCTATTTTTCAGCCTTCATGAGAAGAGTTTGGGCTCAGACAGCTTTCATATCTTACCCAGACTTAAAAATGGACATGAATACATTTGTAGCCCCACAGACAGTAGTGCTGTAAGGAGGTTAGATACTTTTTCTGCCCTAAGTCAAGCTCAGCTTTGTCTGACAGAGGTTCGATAACTTGTTCTGGCAAATCTCAAGTGGTGGAGATTGCATAATCTTTTTAGGCAACTGATTCCAGTGCTTATTTCTATGCTTGCTGGGGGCAGGACATGTAAGCTCTTTGCCTTGGCTTTCTTCTCTGTGACACAGGGTACCTGTGTTTACTCACCTGTTCCATGGGCGTATATTTGAGGAGCAATGTTACAGCCCTTTCTGCAATTAAAACACTTTTTTGAGTGTACGTGAATGCAAAACAACATGGAAGAGATCAATCAGAGGTTCAGTAGCTTATAAAACTCTATAACAGCACCCAGTTAAATGTCTGTTGCAACTCCTGAAAGATATGATACGTGGGGATTTCTTAGGAGCATGAAAAAAATTGCATTATGTACAAAGATGAGTTTCAGTAAGTGTGCATAACTGTTCTTGTCTCTATATTACAGATTATATATGCACGTATATATCTCATTTTTAATTGTTACTTAATCAAACAACTTCTTTTCTCAGATTCTTCAGTATTTAGTCCAGCAAAATCATCTTCTGCTCTTAACTTAAGTGGAGCTCAAGACCCACCCCGAAACAAGAGCATTGTGAAACCCCTGGCACTGTCAGTACAGCTCGTAGGGAAGGCTTTTTCTGCAGGTACAGCTTTGCTTTCCAGGATTGCTGAGAGCCAAATGGAACAGCAGCTTAACAGCCAACAAATAAAGGTGTCATCTTTTTGGTTAAAAAAAGAAACAAACAAAACACGGGGAAAGGAAAACATTCAGTAGCATTCTCCAAAACTCTCATATTCTTGCAATCCTCTGCACAGAAATTTTCTGTAACTGTTACTGTCCCCAAAACGAGCCATAGCTCATCTTTCAGATTTTACATCCTAGTCAAAGTACATGTCATGTCCCTCTTTGCACTTCCTCAGACAGCTAAGAGAGCATGAAAGTCACCTCTTGATATCCCACCAATTGCATAGAAGGTACCTCTTGATATCCCCCCAATTCTTGCCGCAGTGTCTCCGAGCTGTGTGTTGTTCACCATTTGTAACAGGTGTAGTTTCTCCAGATTTAGTTAATGGAATTTAGTCTCATTTAAAGGAGTTTTAACATCTGTGCTGCTTTAATTATTTATTTCTAAATTATGTGTCACTAAATTAGAACCCTCAACTGTGGCATCTCCCAGCCTGATACTCTGTTGTGATATTCTGATTGTTTATCACTTTAGCTGATTAGTCCTTTAAGCAATGAAAAAAGTGTTATCACACTTGTTACAGGGAAGTGTGCTTGAATAAGAAAAACTATAAATTTATTTGGCTTATATATGCATATGAGCATTAGTTTTATACATGATGTATTATATCTGCTATTTTATACAATACATATTGTTATATGTTCATGATATTATATTCTACCTAATGAATCATTAGCAGTTCATTGTGTAAAAGATAACAGCAGATAATGACAAGGGGCTGTAGTGCCCACTGGGCTCTGGGTCTACTCTGTGCAGTTTATGCCGGTCTTTTTAGATTATTTTTTTCTCTTCTGCAAAACTTAGGCTCTGAAAAAAGCCTAATTCTAAACCTTCTTACTTAAGAAGGTGCTCAGAAGCATGAGGATAATGTCTGGTTGTTATAGTTTCATTTCCTGATCTGGATGTGGTGGGTCCTGCAGGAGTGCCCTGGTTTGCTCAGTACTGCTCAGACCATCTCTGCTTCCCAGCAGACTGCCTGCCTTCCCGGCTCAGTCTCCTGGGCTGGGGCTTCAGAGGAGAACCCTCTAGTGAATTACTGTGTATGGCACATGAATGACTGGGGAAAAAGATATATAAATGCAGTGAAAGGGCTTAGGAATCTTTACAAACTGAATTCATGATGTGCACTTTTTATTTTTTATTAAATTTTTGATGTCTGAAAAAATGTGTCACAAGCTTCCCAATAATTTTGTGTGTATGTAACGGTCTATCTTATTTGGGGGGCTTTCTTTGGGATTTTTTTCTTATAACTATCCTCTTCTCCCTGAAATGTGGAGACCCCCTTTCAAGGTTAGGATTTTGCAGCCTGTGCCCAAATAATTCTCTGCTGAGTACTTTTCATACTTTCCCTGGAGTATGTTTGTTTCAGTCACGTATCTCCCCCTGCTCTTTTCTATCTGCATGTGGCTGTATTAATTTGTTTGTTTGTTTTCAAGATTGTCTCCAGACACACACTCTGTATTTTATTACACTCAGCTCCTCTTTCACTGCGTGCCACCGATGCTGCTAATGGAAACACTAATGGAGGAAGAAACAGTGTCTTGAGTTCTACAGTTTCTCGGCCGATGCCTCACTCGACGTCTCCCAGTCCTGGCTGTGCAGCTGGAGACCAAGGTAAAGAAAACCTCTCTGTTCTTGATTTTAAACTGCACTGGCTGTTAAGCCTGAAATTCATGGTTTTGTTCTTCCCATCGTAGCTGTTTCTACAGTTCAGTCTTTACAGATCCAGTTGGTTTCTGGCCTGACCATTAATAATAGCACTGTACTTTTTGACACAGGTACAATATTGTTATCATCATAGTCTGGCTTTGTGTAAGTCTGGGGGTAAACCTCTGCGGCTCTGTGATGTGATACCAGCCCAACGCCAATGTGAGATGGAAATGTGGGCTGGAATCTGGTTATTTGGGAAGATGGGGTTTAAAATTAGTTTTTGCTTTCATTCTCAGCATCAATGTCCAGTTCTGGACCACCGAAGAAACGTCACCGGGGATGGTCTCCTGGATCCCCAGTCCCCCCGCCTGGTCTAGCGGTACCTGTCCCTACAATTCAGCCTTCAGCAAGAGCAGGTAAAACTTGAATAATCCAGAGATGTCATTTGTAAAAGCCTGTACTCAGCCAGACCAGGAGCTCTGTGCTGCTTCCCTTAAGTGTTGCACAGAAAACATAACTGAGCTTGTTGAAGTAGTTAAGGACACCACAGAAAGTTTTTCAGATGCAGCAGAAAAGCACATTTGATGGCCAGGTCTTTGTTGCCATAGTTTAAGATGGGACACAAGGGAAGTGGAACTCTTGGGGGAGAGAGAGGAAAGGAAGGTGCAAGTAATATTAATGAAAATCCAAAGCTATGCAAGTCCCTAAAATTTAACTCGATTCTTCTGAAATTGTAGAGATGTGTGGATATATGAAGATATTTCAAAGATTCCCATGAGCCTTCAGCTTGAATGCTGTGTCTCAGGCTGGTGTGGCATCTCACAGAGACCGTACACTCCATTGCTGCACAGGAAAAACTGCTTCAGATAGTTCTGGCCTAGCAAAGGACACTGATGTCCACTCAGACATCTTCAGTTAAAAGCACAAAGTTTGTGAGACCGTCCATCTGTTGTGTGTGGGAAAGGTGTAGGAGGGATACCTGACATCGTGGTAGGAAGTGGGATCAATTCCGAGTTTGGGGGAATACCCAGCAATATCCATCTGGGTACCTCTTTATACATAACTATTAATAAAGCTGTTGACTATTTAAGCCCTTTCCAGTTTTTAGATTCAACATATTTTGTAAAGGGGAATAAACAATTACTGTTCTCTGTACAGAGTGGGAGAATAAACAGAGAAGGAAGAAAAAAAGCCATTTGTCAACATGGACAATGTATTTTTACCTCTGCTTTGGAAGGCTTGATTTTGAGATATTTTGGAGTTCATTTTCAGAGATACTCATCACAGAAGAACAGTCACATGGCAGTGCAGGCCTGCCTACTTGAGCACCTCAAATTAGTTGCAGCTTTTGGAGATTTCTGTCTTCAGAGACCTGCTGAAGACACGTGATATGAGGCAGTCTCCCCCTTTGTGTTGTCCACCAATCTCCCCCTTGTCCACCAATCTACCGCCTCTGCTGTGTACTCCATTTTCCATAAGTCTTCCACAGTATTTTTTCTGTTGGATAGACAACTTCCAGTGCTAAAACATATGCATTAAGTCACGCTGCCTTTGATGCTTTTCTATCGATGGCATTGTTTGAAAAATCTGTTCCAAACCACCAAATGAAGGCTGAGAAGCTTCTGAAGCAGACCTCATGCTGAAACCTCATTACAGATTACAAAATCCTTGCATTTTGTTTCTTTTTTACTCGTGAAAGCTGCTCTTACTCTTTCATGAGTAAAGCCTAATTTAGCAAATGTCTAAGGGCAGCCCCGAGATTTTGGCCTGGTTTTGGTTTTGTTATTTATGTATATTCTAGGTGAGAAGGCAGAGCAGTCTCTTCCCTGGTATTGAGAGTTCTGCTCTGTCTTGGAGGTGGCCTTTTGGCTTAGTGCTTGGCTTTGTTTAAAGATGCATATTCAAACCTGTGTTTTCCTCTCTCATTCCCACCAACAATACAGTGGTCAGAAAAAGTTTTATTCTAGGGGTGGGGATACAGGAGGATACAGGCTCTTAATTTAAATTACTTAAAACTATAGCAGGAAATGCAGAGGGCTTTTGAATTTTATTACAGTTAGTGATCTGCAGTAATTTTTTTTTTTATTCCTTCATAGAGCCAAATCACAGTGTGGGCCTTTTAGTAATGGAAGCTTCTCTTTTCTTTATTTTATAGAGCCTCTTTTGTCAGTCCCAGTTCCTCAATCCATGCTAACTGGAATTTTACAGCCTCAACCTATCCCAGCAGGGGAGACTGTAATAGTTCCTGAAAACCTGCTGAATAACTCAGGAGTCAGACCAGTGATTTTGATAGGTAAGTCTTACACTGGGGAATCATCTGCTGCATTTTGAACAAATACATGTTCCCCTAGGAGAAAGGGTGTTGGGTTTTTTTGATTTCCTTTTGTTGGTTCTGGCATCCAGGCCAATACGAAGCCAGATTCTCAGGGATAGTTTGTTTCAGTTGCTCAACATTTAAAAGTGGAAGCCAGGCAATCTCTGCAGAACCTGCAAAGGGGTCACAACAAATTTATACAGAAATGATACAGGAACTCTGGCCAAATGGAAGTATTTTACAGAGGAGATTTTTGTAAAATACAAGAATAGAAATATTTCCATGTAATGGAAATAGCTTTCCAGTGTAAACAGCTTGCAAAACAAGTAGATATTTCCTGCAGCTTTTATAGTCCAGATCCTGAAGCCCAGGGATTCTGCATGAGAAACAGAAAATTGATTTGAACGGATCAGTCAGAAGTAAATCATGCTAACTTTTTGTATTTTATAGTCCATACTTCTTGTAAGCAACCAAGATAACAGATCAGGCTTTTGAAGTCCTTTAGCTGCATAAAGTACATTTGCATTTGTTGGCCCTTAGAAAAACATTGCCTTTACTTTAAAAGTATGGCTCAGAACACCAGTGTCTCTTTCAACCTGACCTATTTGGACATACTATGTAACAAAAGATAGGTGTCAGCTAGTGCTGCCAAAATTTTGATGAGTGACTTTTTTGACTCTATTATATCTCGTCAGTCCAGCATGGTACAGATTGTTGTGCAAGGTAGCTTCAGTGTTAGCTGCACATGCCTGTTAACACAACCTACGGAACAATTTGTCATTCCTGCAGAAATGGAGAAGTTCTCCAAGTCCTCACGTGCACAGATAATCCTAATAAACAGAATTCCCAGAGAATTAACAGGGCCATCTACACCAGTCAATCCATCAAAGCCAGGGTTATTACACTTCTGGTTTGTTTTGCTTCGTGTTGTTTTCTGGAAGTCTAGTCTAAAGCTCTAGCGTGGCACTCTAGGGGGTTTCAGAGGAACACTTCCTTATTGAAGATGAGGGTGCCTACAGTCATCAGCTTAAGTGCAAATTGAATGCAGCTCTTAGGCTCTTGGAGAGCTGCCAGCGAAGTCCTCAGTTAGTCCCCACGTTAGTGGCCCTGAGGAGCAGCATCCTATTAATAGTACAGAACCAGATGTACCCAAATGGATGGGTTTGGCAAAATCTGTGGAGGTTTTTTAAAAACAAACATTCTCGAGGAAAAGAGGAGTTACCCTGTGCTTATGTGCTTTGCTTTACAGAACAGCATGTTTAGTTGTTGATGTTCGTTTATTATGAGGACAGCATGGCAAGGTGGCAAAAAAGTGAGATCAATCAATCACAGCAACGCCCCGCTGGCTGGCTCAGAGCTGATGTGACTTATATAATGTTAAGATCAATGTGCTGCTGCTTCCATTGATTTTTTCATTTTTATACACTATATTACAAATAAACTGTATTTAAAGGTCAGGGTAAGACCCAAATAGCTAACACTCTCATCTGTATTTGGATAACAGTGATGATTATCCTGAAGGTATTGTTAGTTTTTGCAAATCTCTGTGATCAGTTCTTGTAAAATACAGCACTAGCCCAGCCCATTTATTTTTTTAAGCAATTATAATGCCAAGAACAGTCACTGATGCAGTATATTTTGCAAGATAACGTTAAGGGGATGTTTGGAAACGTATACATTGTACAAGATTTCATGTAGTGGCATATTTTGTGAATTTCTGGGATTTTTTAAATTTCTTTTGTCAAAGGTTATGGCACTTTACCTTATTTCTATGGAAATGTCGGTGATATTGTTGTAAGTCCCTTGCTGGTGAATTGTTACAAGATTCCACAGCTGGAAAACAAGGATTTGGATCTCTTGGGTTTGACCAGCAGTCAGCTGCTAAGTGTGGAGAATATGATACTTTTAACTATTCAGTATCTTGTCCAACTAGGTAAGCAATTTCTCCTAAGCACTTGGGGTTTATTTGTGACTGTCCTTTTTTCTTCCCACCCTCGTTATGTCCGTTTCAGAGCCAATTTTCTGGCTACTTTTGTGCCTGGAAGAGGTAAGTGGCTCCATCTAGTGTGTGTGACTTTGCTACTTCGTTCAGCAGACTGAGGAAGTGAAGGGAATTTAAAGGCTGGTACCGCTTCTGCTCTCCATATGGGGACTGACCAGGTCACCTTTGTGAGAATGGATTTGCAATGCAGATAACTCATTTGCTTAGGGTATCAAACCATCAGTTATCACAGCTCTTTCTAAGGACACTCAGCCTGGTTTATTCAGTTTTGTGACAAATGCTGGCAGATGTGTGATGGCCATCATTGTGTTGGTGACAGCACCCTTTGCATGAAAACCACGTTTGTTATTCAGACTAAGGCAAGTGAATCTGTGAATATCTCATTCGTGTGTGTTTTTGAAATGGACTCTTTGCAAGTTTGGGAGCAAACCAATAAACCACGTTTTCTTTCTCTTATTGCAGAACCAGACTTTTCCCCTCCCTTAGAGTGAAAAGGAGCACTGTTAACAGTGAGGCTTTAGAAGTTAAAGAATAGTGCAGGATAGTGTGGGGAAACTTCTCACAGCAGCTTCTGCCTGAACTTTGTATTTAAAAAGATGCTGCTTACATAGAGAAGTGGGAAATGACTTTTGTGAAGGGCAGGCTGCTTTTCCTGGACTGAGTTTCCTCCAGGGCATCTGTAATACCCAATGGTCCACAATGTGCAGGCATTTCAGAAGCAGCGTGGCTGGTGACAGCCCCGTGGTCTGGGGAGTGAAGGTCTCTGGGCAGGTCTCACCTGTGCCTTCTTTTGCTCTACTCTTCTCCCTTGAGGCTGCACAGTTACAGGCAGGAAGGAGGTCACCTTCTGTCTGGCCATACCAAGTGACCTGTTTGCTTCCTTTATCAGTCTCTGCCTCAGTAGCCCATCGAGTGCCACGTTGGAGCTGACAGAGGGTTTCTTTCCTTTGTACAGGCTGAATGGTTTTCTGTTGCCCTTCTCTTGTGGCGTTAAATTTGCTATTTGAGGTTTTCATCTTCACTGGAAGGTTTCTAGAGTCTGCACGTTAAAACTAGCTCCTTCACATGCTTCTGGACTGATAGAGGCAGCTTGCAGATTTCCTTCAGAGACACGTGTACCAATTGCAATGAAAAAGAAGCTCTTTATTGAGACTTACCAAGCCAGTGGACCAGGAGCAGATCCAACCTTAAAGGGGTTTAAGCCTCCGACTAGAGGAGGCTTCATGCAAAGCTTCTGGAGCTGAGCTGTGCCTAGTGAGCACCCCACCTTCAGCGTGAAGCAGTTCCCTCATTAGCAGGTGTTTATTCTGGCTTTTGTTCTTAGCTGTGCAAAGCTGAACAGTTTCCTCTTTGACCTTGTGTGGAGATGAGTGCCAGCAGCGTGAGATGAAAGAGCCTAACGAGGAGGAAAGGAAAAACATTCTGCAGAGCATGAGGATCAAAACAGGTTGTTGGTTTGAATAATGCTGCCAACTTAAAACTGTTGGAGTTGTGACAGTTGCACTGACCTGCAGCCTTTATCCCGTTTTTTTCAAATCAAAGTGGATTAAAGATGATTGGAGGGCAGCCAGCTTCAAAAGTTTGTGGTGAGAAGAGACAAATACAGACTTCACAGTTTATTCATGTGAGCCTCTTTTTTTCTTCAGAAAGCAAAACGAAAGTTTCTTTTTTTCCAGAGTATGTTGTGAAAGAGTGAGATAAAGGCAAAGACAAAAAAGCAGACAGAAGAATGAAATAGATATGAGTTGTCTAATTTCTTCACATCTCACTGCTTTTACAAAATATCTTTGCAGATGACTGTGATTCCACATCATAAGAACAGTATCTATGAAAGTGTTCCTTTTTTTGGAAAAAAAAATAAAATCTGAGAATTCCTTGAAGTTTTCCTGACAGTGTTATTAATTGTAGGATAATGCCCTTGTGTTTTCAGAAATCAGCTGAGCCATCTCACAGTGATATTACAAATCAAGGCAAACAAAATAAGTGCATTTCTGACACTTTCACTTTACTATGAAGACTACAGACAGTTAAAGCTATGATTTTGAGCCACAGCATTGCTATAAATAATTTCCACTGACTGTGATAAAGCAGTAAGTAAAATGTGATCAGGAGGTGTGTTTGATTGCAGTGGGGTTTTTTACGGGCTGTCTCCTGTGCTTACTCAGTTTTCACAGTTATTATCTTTGGCAGCATTCAGAGCAAAGTGTTCTCAGGCTTTATTTTTATACTCAGAATGCCCATATTTGCCGTGTGGGTTACATTCTATCATTTGTAACCATCTGCTTTGTACTATTGCACTGCTGTTTCTACAAACACAGTCTTACCCTGTGCACTGCTAAGGTCCATGTTCTGGTTTTTCAGCTGAAGGAAATTTCTGGACCTTCTGTTAATGACCTGCTTAGAGTTATAAAATCATTCTCCCTCTCTTGTTGTTGTGCATTCGAATCACTTTGACTATGTGTAAGCCATGGCACCCAGCAGTGTCTTGTAGCTTCAGTATCTGAATTGATATCCACATCCAGACTCCAGGTAGAAACAAGTCTCTGTCTGCAGTGGAAGGGATATTCAGACACTCAAAGCAAGAGGTTATTCCAGCAGTTCTCCTGGTCTTAGGTGGTTGGGGTAGTTCTCTGTCAGATGCACCATGAAGTGTGTCTGCCCAGAAATGGGTGGCATTTGAATGTGTTGTCTTAAACTGTAGGTGCTTTTGGAAGCATAACTGTGTTAATAAGGTCTTTTGGATATTGATATTCTATGGTATTATTTGCTTTGCAGTTTTGCTTTCTGAAGTCCAGATGATCCTTCACGTTCTCATTTCTGTATTCTCATTTCTCTTCCAAATACTCCCTTTTCATCTTGACAGATTCTTGTATATATGTATTTATTAAGCTGTTCACAGTCAAAATCACTATCTGTCATTTTGTCTTCCATCTCATCTGATATTAGCTCCATTGTTTTTCTGGATAGTTGTGGAGAAAGACTGCCGTGAGCCAAGGGTGGTATTAAAAACTACACTCATTAAAAAAATATTTATCGGTACCTTTCTGAAAACAAACTATTTTTTAAAGTTTTTCTCTTACAAATCATCTGAATGAAATTCTCTGTGTTCTCATACAGAAGTCTTTCCATTTGTACAATTATTTTCATTCACTTGGATTCATGATGACCCCTGTGACTCGAGCCTGTCTCTTAAATAACCTCAATCAGCAAAAGCTTGCTTTGATTTCTTTTAGTGTACACCATCTTTTTTACCACGGATGTTATGTTGTAGATAGTCTTATTTCTGCAGAAGTTTCATCTTTCTCTTAATAAATGTCTATTTTTTCCTGCTTGGAGCTCTTCAAAGACCTCAAATGTGTTACTCTTTCTTCGAAGGGAAAAGGAAGTACATTTCCAAAGCAGAGAATTACAAACAGAGCATTATACCCCTGCTGCATTAAATAAGACTCGTCAAAACTTTTTGGTTTGCATCAAAAATGACATCAGCCTTGTGTTTACAAATCTATAGTTGCCCTGCCATCCATCCCATGGTGACTCTCTCCATATGTTCCTTCTCAAAAAGGCAAAATGATAAGAGGTGGCAGTTTTTGCAGGTTCTGCACCATGGGTTATTTACCCACTCCCTGCCCTGCTTCTCACCCAACTTTTCTGTTTCCTCTTTTTTCACTGCCCTTTTTGCTTGTTGTCTTTGACCTTAAAGAAAACACACAACCCAAACCAGCATTTCACATATCTCTGGTGTTTAAGCCCCCCTTTTTTTTTTGTCATAGAAAAGCAAGCTGCTGAAGCATGAAGCTTTTTTCCTCTAGTGCTGCCATGAGATCTTGACAATTTAAGCTGTAGTTATTTTTTACTCTATGTTCATGAATATTTTTATCTGTTCCTGAATATCTTTGACAATGAGACAAATCCTACTGAGCCAAACGTTAATTGAAGCTAGATTAGGAGACTGATGCTAAGATAGGATAGCTTATATTTAGATTCTTCAAGTTTGCAGGACAGTTTACAGTCTGGGGAATGTAGATCAAATGTTGCATATACCTCTTTACATTAGGAGTTTGAAGATTTGCTAGATTAGTTTAGTTTAACTAAAGTAAAAGAAGAGGTTAAACATGTTTATTCACATCCATGCTTAGTTAGCTAGCATGTGTGATGAGAAAAAGCAAAATGAAGGCCACCTGACAGTCTTTGCCATGCATGGCTGTGGTTAGGCCGCGAGGATAAGCGGTTGGGGTTTCTGCTGCAAAAACATACGGAGGCTGCAGGATTAATCCTCCTGTTCCAGGCAAAAGGCACATATTTTCCCCTTCCTTGTTTGTCCCACTGGCTTCTGAAGAAAAGCCAGGAGTGAGATGGAATACCTCATTGTTTAAAAAAAAAAAGGAGATGGTGAGAGAGACACTTGTAATATGGCAAACTAAGAACAAGCCACGTGGGTAGATAGCCACGAAGTAGCGAGCGGGTTTTGTACGTGTCAAATATTTGGTGGAGAAGCTTGTCAGATCAAGAGAGGTGTCATTAGTTCTGGTTCGAGAGCATTTTTATGTGAGATAACTATTCTTCTGTTTGTTTGTTTTCAACGTAGGTCCTGATCAGATACCCCTGAGGGAAGAATTTGAGCAGATCGTGTTGAAAGCGACGCAGGAGTTCACTCTGCGAGAGCGATCCCTGCAAATGAGCGCACAGTGTGTCTCCGTGTCACCAGCTCAGCTCCCCTGGCTCGCTCGGCTAATCGCCAGCGTGTCCCGGGACCTCGTGCACGTGGTTGTTACCCAGAACTCCCTGGCAGAGGGCATCTCGGAGACCTTGAGGTCTCTCAATGAAACGAAACATCAGCAAAAGCTGCCAGATTATGTAGTTGCCATTTGTGCGTCGAAGCTAAGAGGAAATGAATTCTGCGTGGTAGTCCTGGGTGAGCATATTTGCACTGCATTTGGAATACCAATGCAGTTTTGCTCAATTAAATTTTTTGAGCCGTTGTTCCAGCTTTTAAATGCTTTTTGTTCCCGTTCTCCTTCGTATTGTTACGCTGCAAAGTCACAGTTCACTATTCCTCTGTCAAGATTTGCAGTACTGAAGTCCGTGATGATCTAGAAACATTGCTGTATGTTAGTCAGCACTGCTGCTTGAGAGGCCTCAGCCTTTATTGTCTGTGCTGCCATAGCAAATGAAGTGACCTTGGAGTGACACAGTGACAAAATAGTTGGTTTGTCTGTCTCGACTTCTGTAACAGCTCTGCTATCTCACGTGGCAGTATGGGATTGACCAGAGTCTTCTGCAGACCACTGTAAAACAGAACATGCTTTTTATCCTTTTCATTTTCAAATTCCACATTGGTGACTGGCTGTGGTATTGTATGTACATAAGTGTGTCTGGATGGAAGTGAATTTTGACTGGTCATCTTTCATTTTTCAGACAGATAAATCAGTAATGTTTTGGTGGTGGGTTTTTTTTCCCTTTTTTCACACCAGGGATAATTACTTTTTTGTAATTACTCAGAATCCTTCATTCCATCTAAGGTACAAATACTTATTTTGCATATCATTTGTCACCTGAGTGTGCAAAACTAGGGGCAGCAGCTTGCAAAGGATGCGCTAAACTGGTAGAGCTAGCTGCCCCATCTTGAGCAACACAGACTGGAGACTGCTCTCCCAGTCTGCCCAGTGAAGGTGGTAAAGAGCCATGGCAGAAGATCAGCATGCCCCATGCTTGTAGGATGAAAAGGTCGTGTTGATAGTGTGCTGTGTTAAAGATTGCTCTCACTTTTTTCTCCCTCTTCTCCAGGTCAGTATCAGTCCAGGGCACTTGCAGAAAGCATGCTTACCACTAGTGAATTTTTAAAAGAGATCAGTTACGAGCTCATCACAGGGAAAGTGAGTTTCCTGGCATCACATTTCAAAAATACGTCTTTAGGTGAGTGATCGTAAGCAACAGCAGCCCTAGCCAGGACCGTCGTTTCTTTGGGGCTGGTGTGAGTGATCGTAAGCAACAGCAGCCCTAGCCAGGACAGTCATTTCTTCAGGGCTGGCCTGTCTCCTGCTCAGCAGTTCAAGTGCACGTGAATCCAGCTCTGCCCTCTCCACCCAGAGGCATCCGTTCCTTCTCTCCGCTCACTGCGGAAAGTCGTGCTTATCTCCTTCAGCCATGCCCTGCAGGTCACTCATCCTGTGACAGCACATGGTGGCCCCTGTGTTTACCCTGCTGAACCTGATGGTAGGGCCCCCATAAGTGCACGAGCCTTTTCTCATTTGTTCTTTCTGTGCAGGTTTTAGAGGCTGTTTTGTAGTTTCTTTGTAATCATCAGATGTCACCGATAGCTGTAAAGGCACAGAGCTGGAATTATTCAGCTCTGTTTCTTTTTTTGGAATCAATTTAACTGGCAAATCAGTAAATAAAAATGAAAAACATTCTCCCACCTTCTCTGCCCTGTACCTCCATCCCCTGCCCCTTCACAGACTGGGCACCAGCTATGGGAGTGTGTGTGTGTGTGTGTGTAGTGTACTGCAGCACCCTTCCGAAACAGCCCCCGGGTAACTCGGTGTTGCTGATCCTTACCTAGGTGATGATTTGGACAAGCTGCTGGAGAAAATACTGCAGCAGCGAGGGGAAAGTGTCATTATTCCTTTCAATGGAGACGTTAGTGAGTGTGTGTCAGCTCAGGAGGCTATTGCCATGGTTTCCACGCAAGAACCAGGTAACTTTTTTTCCTTGTGAGATGTGGAGTAAGTGAGCTGTTTGTTACATGTCAATATGCCTGTGCCTTACAAGAGTCAGAGGGCACAGCTTCAGTCGGTGTGCCAGCCCCCAGCAGTGCCAGCTGAATGTAGTCACAGAGCAGTCCCTCAGACAGAAGATCTCTGTGGTAACCTACAGCAGCATTTTCCCCCTCTGTTTCATGATTCCTAAGCTAAAACACATGATCTCCCGTTATGCAGTAGGCAGAGTAGAGAAGCTGGCCCTTTGTAACGTGGGCAGTGTGGACTCATCTCACCCTCCTGAACTAGCAAAGGAACGTAACCTTCAGCTTAGGCAGAGGGGAGTTGTGTTTTCATTCTGGTCTCCCCAGGTGTCCTCCTCTTTCTTAACTTCTGATATTCCTCACTTTCCACAAGTACAATGGTAATAACGTGTGCTCCGAGGCTTAAACTTTTAGGGAAAGTGTTTTAAGATCTTGGGCTGGGCAAGTGTAGTCTCTAATTTGCTTATCTGAGATGTGTCTTATTCCGTGTAAGGTGACGAGATGCTTAGGTCCAAAAGATGAGCTAGGATTCCTGTCTAAAAATGCTCGTTATTAGTTTCCCATTTTGAAGTTCTTCCATTATTCAGAGTTTTAACCATACTCTCCTTTTCATGCGACAGCAATGGTAAAAGATATGCTGAGCTGTTGTGAAAACTGAGATTCTTTCAGGTCTAGTATCAAAGCAGATTCAACCTCCAGTAAAGCTTTTTCACGGTGAAAGAAAGGTATGCTCTTGATTCACATTAGTTACCTTAAATTAACCAGCTCAGTGTTAGATCTGAATGAAAACAAAGTGGTTTATAGTCTCCTCATGGATCAGGAGATCCAATTAGAAAGGCTGCCAGGTACTTTCTTCTGGCACCCCCAGAAGGACAAGTCTAGAGCTTTGTCACAGGAATTATTTGAAAGGAAAAGGGTCTTTTGATTCTACCATTTTTTTCTGTTCTTACTATGTAATGATGTGCAGCAGTGGCTTTTTAAAACTCCATGTTTTCTCAAACAATTATTCTGAGATAGTTTTCTCTTTAAAATCTGGCTGTACAATGATTGAAGCTGCTGGGAATCTGCCTGAATGAGAAAAAAACAACAAAGAAGTCAGTCTCCTAGACAGTGAGAGGGACCTTTCTTCCATAGGAGATCTGCTGAAATGGCCACTGAGGCAGGATTGAGCAGGAGATGAGCTCTCACACAAACACCTGTGTGTCTAGAGAGAGCTGACACAGCAGGGCTTTGCCCCAAATTCTTTCCAGTTTTCACATAAATTGCAAGATTTTATAAAGTATCTTATTACTTCAAAAAGTAACAATAGTTCTGGTTTATTAAGTTTGCAGTAGTTTGGAATTTTTTTTTCTGTGTTTTTTTTTAAGACATTTGCCCAAAGTAATTTTTATGATAAGCAATCCATTAATCAGAATCTAATTTTGAGTAGAAAAACTTAACAAAAGCAAGAACTTTAATGGCATTATAGGATTTAATTTGGTAATCTGCAAGTTGAAAATATTCAAGGGCTAGTGAGACATGGATTGTTGGGCATAGAATTTACCTACTGGAAATACTGAAATACATGGTTTTAGTTGAAGAAACATGAATGCTCTGTAATGAAAGCAAAAAACTCCAGTCCTCCAGAAAAAAACTCCAGAAACTCCAGAAAGCAAAATTCCAGTCCTACAGTGCGAAGGGACCTTTAAAGACCATCTGGTCCAACCCCCCTGCAGGCAGCAGGGCCATCTGCAACTGGAGCAGGGTGCTCAGAGCCCCGGCCAACCTCCCCTGCAATGGTGCCCGGGATGGGGCAGCCACCGCCTCTCTGGGCAGTCTGAGCCAGGC